>JAODAL010032792.1:0-46440 GCA_025379985.1 Phyllomedusa bahiana
CGCAGCAGTACATGAGGTCATAGAGTGGCACAATGACAAGTGTGGAGGTGGGGGGGCAATAGCAGTCCCTGGTAAAGATGGTTGGTGGCAGATGGAAAATTGCCCGCAGATGTGTGGCATCAGACGGTAGTGGCATCAAAATAGTGGCTGAGGCAGGTATTTTTGAACCCAGACTCTTTTTCTCACAGTTGGGTAGGCGTCATGGCTGATGTATCTGACGCCTAAGGCATTGGTGTGTGGAAATCCTGGCCGATACACGCCTGATTCATCTTGACAAAGGTAAGTCGTTCCACATTTCCCGTGGACAAGCGGGTTAACGCTTGTCCACGGTGTAACGTGGTGTAACGATGGCCCGCTCTAATGCCACACTACTGGCCAGGCAGGACAGCTTCTCCACTGCAAACTCGGCACGTTGCGGCCACACATCCAGTTTGGCTGCCCAGTAGTCCAGTGGATTTTCTAACTGGGTGGCAGAGTGCTATCCAAGTATGCCACCACCTGTTGGTTCGGGGTCTGCCCCAAAGGTCCTGCTGCGCTGCTGGCGACTGCCCCCCTCACTAGGAGGGTGAAGGAAGCTGCTCATCAGTGGACTCCAGACTTGGTTGCTGCTGATGGAGCTGGTACTGCTCCTACCCCCCCACCTTCCCACAGCAGCTGCGGCAGTAGTACGTGAACGCTGAGGAATCCCCCGGTCAGACCTGTCAGAGGAGGGACGATGCCGCACATAGGCAGCGGCCAACTGACTACAGAGGATTTCCATATAGTATTTGAGTTTGTCCTCCCTCTCAGCAGCTGGGAAAAAGGCTCCCATTTTGGACCGGTAGCGAGGGTCCAATAGGGGAAGCCAGAAAGTCATCCCTCTGCCGGATGGTTGACTATTCGGCTGTCACTAGCCAGGCAAATCAGCATGCTGCGGGTCATCTGAAACAAGTGACTCCGGGGGGCTCCCTGTCTCCATCTCCCTGTATACGCCACGGTGCTTGCGGTCATTTTGCCTCATCTTCCTCATCTCCATCTACTCCCCCACTGCTCCTGCTCCTCCTCTCTTGTCACCGGGGTAGAAAATCCACTCATTTCACCAGACAATCTTCTGCTCCAATGTCCTCCTCCTCCTCCTCCATTTCAGTCCCTACCGGACTCATGTGCCGCGAGATGTAGTCGTCACGTCACCATCCCCTCCCCAGACAAAATTTTCAGCATCTGGTGCAGGACATGAAGCAGGGGAATGACGTTATTCATCCCGTAGTCCTGGCAAACTGAAAAATAACGTGGCCTCCTCGAATGGCCTCAACAAACGGCAGGTGTCACGCATGAGCTGCCACGGGCGACATCAAAGTTACACGGGGGAGTAATTCCTGTCCGCCTGGATCATCAAAAAAGCGTTATGGGCCTTTCTCTGTTCATACAGTCGGTCCAACATGTGCAGGCGGAATTCCAAGGGGTGGAAACATTGCATATCAGAATGTTTTTGGGGGAGGCCTTTCTGCTGCTGCAACTCTAGGAGGGTGTTCCTGGCTTTGTAGGAATGGATGAAGTGCATGTACAGTTTCCTGGCCATTTTCAGAATCTTCTGAAGATCGGTGGAAGACTTCAGGAACCTTTCCACAACCAGATTGAACACATGCGCAGGGCGCATGGACCATCCCTCCTCGTGCAGCGGGACACCATGTTTCCCCCCATTGTCCGTCACCTTTGGTTCCGATTTGCAGTTGGCGCGGAGAAAGCCACACATCGATTTCTTGCTGCATGACGCGGAGCAGTTCCCCCCCTGTGTGACTTCGTTCGCCGAGGCAAGCCAGGTGTAGAACTGCGTGACACCGCTTGCCCTACACATGTGGTATGATGGGCAGTACTTGTGGGGGCTGAGAGTGGTGGTGGGGGAGGAGAGGCGGACATTGGTGCAGGAGCCGCAGTTTGACAATTTTGGAGGAGAAAGCGGCGTCTCCGGTCCAATTTTTTTGTGGGCCTGGGCCGGAAGCACAATCACCCAGTGGGCCGTAAAGGACATGTACTGGCCCTGACCGTAGTTTACAGCTCCAGACATCTGTGCTGCCGTGCACCTTGGAACAAACCGATAAGCTAAAGGACTGGCCCACCTTCTGTTTCTACAATTTATGAAGTGCTTGTACTGCCTTTTTGGAAAAGAAATTACAGTTGGAACCTCCATCAGGGCTCGGCACAAGCCATTATTTTCTTAAATGGTGCAGAGCCCCACCTTTGGAAAGGGAGGGACTGCAGTACCAAACAACTTTGGACAGGAGCACGGTCAGCTTCTGCACCTTAGGATGGTTGGAGCATATTGTTGTCTCTTTGAAATCACCTCGCTGAACGACTGCTGGCGCCATGAGTGCGAGGACAGGAGCACGGGAAACCGGGAAATGATGTCAAAGAGAACAGCTCCTTCTCAAGTGGTGAGCCTTACGGGCTGCAAAGGCATACGTGCCACTCCTGCCGCTGATTGCAGCGGCCAGAGGACCACCACATCTGAGCCACGATTCTCCCAGGCCACCCGGGTGGTGACGCTGCATGTGGTTGACGCAGGGCTGTGGTGCCAACGTTAGCTCCCTGGCCACGCTTCACTTCTGCCTACAGATTTCTACATATACCCATACTCGGCTCCTCCGGTGTCTTAGCAAAGAACTGCCACACCGCTGAGTAGTTGATTTTACCGCCAACGCACCGCACTGAGTGACTACTGCCGCCGCTGCCTTGCTGAGCCCCTGTGCCGCTACTTTCTTGGACCTGCGAAGCCGCTTAGCTCCCGACCTCACACTGCTGCTATCCTGCTGACTCACGGCCACACAACCCATTTGCTGGCTGCGCCGCTGCCTGACGCGCAAGCTGACACCCTCTGCTCCTGACGACGATGAAGACCTTGCCTCCCCCGGCTCCCAAGTGTGGTCGGCTACATCATCATCTATTTGTGTTTCATCGTCACTGCTGTCCTCATCACCGGTCTTGGTATGCAGAGGCTGACCCCTCACAACATGACCTCCCATTCCACTCTCAACACTATACTTTGCCGCCTACTGCAAGAAGCGGGGATATTGGCCCCATTTCTTCGCTGCCAAGCAGCTGCTGACTGCCCCCCAAATTGTTTCATCCTTGCTATATAGTGGTGCTGAGCCCAGACCACATAGTAGATCTCTGGCTGAGGGAACCGGATGGGACAGAGGCGGGGTTTAGGACAGGTGAGGATTGCTGACCCGCTCCTGGGCCATGCCAACTAAGGGTTGTGTCTGACATTCCCACTGACTCTTGGCTGGGGTTGTCAGATGTCATCTGGGAGGAAGTGGATGACCTAGTCAACCAATCAAGAACCATTGGGTTGCTGAACAAAAACACTGCCGCTAAATGTCAGCGGCAGTTGGGGCCTCACCGAGTGACCCCGCTGCAACGTCCCCTTGCTGTGCTGCGACCTGGGGATGCTCCAGGAATGTTTGTGCCTCTGCCACTCGCAGTGAAGAGCCTGCCACCTTTCTGTCTGACATATTGTTTGTTCAAAATGTACAGACACTGTTTGATGAAGTTATCTGTATATGATAAATACACACCCTGTTTTTGACTCCAAATGAACCCAGTAACAAGCTTGGGTAACCCTTGGATATAAATTGCGCTCCACAAATGGCCAGGAAAAACTTACTTGTATGTGTCGATTAAAAACACTGTGTATTTTACTGAATGTAAAAGCACAAACAGGCTTAATTAACCCTCAGATATGAATTATGCTACAGGCAAAATAGCTTCTTTGGCGGTGAAAAAGAACGTTTCTTTTACTTAGAACAACTGCAGAAAAATACTTAGTTAAACAATGGATGTAAATTGCGCAAAAGAATTGAGCAGCCAAAAACTACCAGCTTTGTAGCGTGTTACAATGGTGTGTATTTTACGGTACAGAACAACAGAAAAACTTGTAATAAACCTTCGCTTGTGAATTATGCTACAGGAAAAATGTCTTTTTTGGCGGTGAAATAGACAGTTTATTTCAGTCACCACAACAGCAGAACAACGCTTAATTAACCCCTTGATGTAAATTGCACAAAAAAATTGAGCAGCCAAAAACTACCAGCTTTTTAGCGTGTTACAATGGCGTGTATTTTACGGTACACAGCAAAAGAAAAACTTGTAATAAACCTTCGGTTGTGAATTATGCTACAGGCAAAATGTCTTTTTTGGTGGTGAAAAAGACGGTTTATTTCAGTCACCACAACAGCAGAACAATGCTTTATTAACCCCTGGATGTAAATTGTGCAATAGAATTAAGCAGCCAAAAACTACCAGCTTTGTAGCGTGTTACAATGGCGTGTATTTTATGCTACACAACAAGAGAAAAACTTGTAATTAACCTTCGCTTGTGAATTATGCTACAGGAAAAATGTATATTTTGGCGGTGAAAAAGACGGTTTATTTTAGTCACCACAGCAGCAGAACAATGCCTAATTAACCCCTGGATGTAAATTGCGCAAAAGAATTGAGCAGCCAAAAATGAAGTGGTATTTGTATTGTAAAAACGCTGTTTCTTTAAATGAATACAACAGGAACAGGCTTAGATCACCCTTGGATATTTAATGTACTGTGAGCAGATAGCATTAAAATGTATATGCAGCTGCACTGGACACACACTGGACTTCAGATCCAATACCCCACAAAATCAGAAATAGAACGTTAAGAGAAGCAGTCTCTGAGACAAGCTGTGACACCCCCCAAAAATCGCTGTATAAAAATGAGTTCTTTAGTATCAGCTATTATAAGCAGCCGCGGCAGCACCTTCCCTACTCAGTACAGTGAGAGCGGTATGAGCTCCCAGCGTCGCGCCCGGACTTATATAGTGCGGTGATGTCACAGAATCCCGCCGGTCTCTGATTGGCTTCATCTCTGCACATGTCATGCAGGCTATGCCCTTCTTCCTCCCAGAGTTCTTTGCCCCATGTAACGTCATGTGCTCGCAGCCATTTTATCAATCAAAAGCACACTTCGTTCACGCGAAGTACCCCAAACTTCGACTTCGTTCAGAACCGAAGTTTTCCTGAAATTCTAAACGAATTCCACTACGATAGAATCAATTCGCCCAACACTAGTTTCCACATACTGTAGGAAATGACACAGGACAAGGAAAACACTTCTATTTGCTTCCCCAATCTGTCAAGGAAATGACATGTAAGGGCAAAAACCAGAGATCTCTTGGAACATGAGTTATTGCTTATAAAGATGGAAGCCACAAATCTAGCTAACAGCACTTTTGTATGTTTGAAGTCTAGTTGTGCATATAATATGTCATACGGTTGTGTACATTTGCACTTGTCCCCAGGCTTGCATGAAGAGCTGTGCTCAAGCTAAGATGATCAGGAATTGTGGCTGTAGAATGTGGGAGTTCCCAGCACCCCCTGGAGTGAATGTACCTCTGTGTAATATCAGTGAGCCCTCAGTTAGTAAGTAGATATTCCCTGAAACTACAATCTATCAAGGATACATAACCCAAGCCAAAGACCACCCAGTAACCTGACATGGTGTTTTCTCTTACCAGATAACTGTGTGGTGATGTATGAATATAAACTATCCCACGACCAACTCAAATGTCATTGTCCGCTTCAGTGCAAGTAAGTATCACCTACAACAAAACAAAGTATTCATATTATTCACAGTACTCACACAATTTTCCAGTTGTCTAATATAGGACATACAAAAAGAATACTGTCAAATATAAGATAAATGATTGAAAGACCAAATGTAAAATTCTTGGTTAAACGTATAAAAGTCTAGTTTGCCTTGTTATAAAATCTATGTTCTAATAAACTGAAGTCACAATCACAAAAATGCTAGTACAAAAATATAGCAGCATAGTGCAAACACCAAGATATATGTAAACATTGAAAAGATGTTTAATTTTTTATTGCATTACTGACACAGAACCCGTCTCCTTCCTGAGCGGTATGATGACTTGATATTCCCATCTTGTTTGCACTTGCGTAGAATTGTTTGTACAGATGAACGAGACACCTTCAGGTATCTGGAAATTGTGCACAAGGATGATCCAGACTTCTGCAAGTCCACAATTCTTTTCTTGATATCTTGGCTGATTTCTTTAGACTTTCCCATGATATTACACACAGAAGCAGTGTGTTTCTGGTGTGCAAAAAAAAAAAAACATCCACAGGTGTGTCTCTAATTAACTCAGATGTTGCCAGTAAACCTATCCAAAGCTTTCAAAGACATGACATCAGCATATGGGCTGTCGCAAATTGTTTAAAGGCATAGTAATCCTAGTGTATGTAAACTTTTGACTTTGCATAAATAAATAAAAATGCCTTAAAAAATCTCTCTCATTATTCTGCCATTTGGCAAATATAAATAATTTTGGTTCCTAATTGACATAAAACGGGGAAGGTTTATTCTGATTTCATGTCATATGATGAGAAAAAACATGCATATGTGTCTTTTTATATAGTGTATGTAAACTTCTGGTTTCAACTGTAGTATACATGTAAATGTAAGGTTCTTGGTGCACAGTTCAATTTACATTTTATCAGAAGTAAATATAGTCCTAGCGCCCAAGAAAGGTGAATCTGTTGAGATTTGGGTCCCATCTAAAAACAAGGTCATCTTGCCGTTGTGAATGGAATCAAGCCATTTGATCAAAGTTTGCTTTAAGAACCTAAAATTTTCATTTCACATTCAAATTGCAATAATGATATTTAAAATAATTAATATATTCAATGTCCACATGTATCTTAGGGTTTGCAGTATGCTGCTGTGTTTGTTTTGTGTGTTTGCATTTATATTGCAGCCATGGTAGCAAGGGCCTGCACAATTTTTATTCGGAGGCGCTGATTAACACAAAGACGGTGACTTGTATTTCTGTTAATAGTGAGGAGATCTTTGAACTTACTCTGTCTTCATCTCAATGGCCAAGCAGTATCTACTTGGTAAGTTTCCTTCAATGGCTGTAGACAGATGAGTAAAAAGATCTAGGCCATTCAATATATAAATGTACCAGACATAGCAGCTATTATGGGGGGGGGTCAAACACCTAAAAGAGCTCATTTACACATACTGCTAAAGTGCTGATAATTAAATATTTTATATAAACCCATTCAATGATTTCAATCTAAGGCTGGGCTCACACAGTACTTGTCAGTGTTTTTCATGGTACAGCAATATATTACACCTTTGAAAATAATGGCATGAAAAATTATACGAAAAAAAGAAATTCAAGAATTTAACATTGCTGAGAAAATAATATGTGGGAATGAGCCCATATAGATGTATACATTTTTTCACATAATTAAATATATTTGCATAATGTTATATCTATTAATGACATATTTGTCTCGTACATCAATACGAATGACCTTAACAATCTTCACATGTTGATTGCTATGTCCACTGTTAACATTGCTGCACTAAGCACAGTTCGTACAAGGTAACTTCACATGTCTGTGTAAAAAAAAAAGTATGTGCAATAGTGTTGCTCAGATAGCACGCTGTTTAATTTGAAATTGGTTCAACTGAACTTGTGAAAAAATTCTTGTTTTGGACGTCCCGAACCAGAATTTTGTCTAGCCCTAGCAGTATCCCTAACACTAAGCTTACAGTTAAAGTTTTTTTTACCTCATTCCCCTAGTATCTCTTTGCTCCTGGGGCGGTGTATCTTTCTGTCCAAAGTTACCTAGTCACTCCTGATGCAGCCTCTTCTGTCCGACATTTCTTCTGGTCAACATTACTAACAATAGCACTGCACTGGGAGCAAGGACAGACTCGGGTGTCGGGGAGTTTCAAGTTAACTCTTAAAAAGCCAGTAAAAAATCCTAACCCTAATTTTAAACCCAGTTTAAGGTTAGAGTTAAGGCTAAGATCTACAATATTTTTTTAGTTTATTTTTGCGAAAAAGGTTGTTTGACTGATTTTTCGAATTTGACATTGATTTAAAAGTGTAACACTAATAGGCAATACCATACATGTACTATTGTCAGTACATTTGCACTTTATGTTCTATATGTAATTTACATTTATACTTTTTCAGGAGTCTTTTGCTAAGCGTCTAGAGAGCAGAATAGGATATCAAGATATGCGAACAATTAGGTAAGCTTAAGAAGCATCCTTTATCCAATATTCTATTTATGAGCACCATACACTTCCATAAATGTATTTTAGGTAAAAGGAGGGAAGGTTTCCCAGTGCAGATGACTATTGTTTTGACAGTCTTATGCTGTTGTATGCAGTTGTTATGTTATTTTGTCTAGTAACATGCATGGATTGAAAGTTGGGATTTGATACAACACAGTTTTGGCTGTTGATCCAACTTGCTTCATTTAGTTGGCCCTACATAATATAATAACAGGTACTGGATCTTTCTAGTGACATTACTAACTTCCTTTATCCTAATTTATTACTGTTCAGATCATAGAGAATATTAAGAAAAACATTTTTATGCTATAAATCCAAAAATAAACCTTGACAAACTGGTAATGATAAATTTCTCATTTCACATAAAGCCAGACTTGATTGTATTTTACTGAACTATGTGGGTCTGTCCTGATTTAATTACTCTTTGAACTGTGTTTTTCACACATTATAAATTATGTTATAATAGGCACCATGTTAAGTAGACTAGGTGGAAGAATACAGAGCAGCTCAGTCACTGATGGATTTATAGACTGTCTTGCTATGATGTTGTTAGACTAAATACAATTTATTAATTTAAGTATCCGGCAAGGGCAAAGCAACAAATTTTTTTATTGCAAAACAGTTTTTTTTTTAAGTCAGCAAACATTTATCTTTTGTAGAACTGTTTTTCCTATTTGGCTGTTTTGCGGAGCCTGCTCTTCATAGTCAGCTTCAGACTCCCATTTCTGTTCAGTCTGTGGGTGGTTCTACAGCAATGGCTGACATTTCATCTCTGCTATTCCTAGCTAAGCCTGTTAAAGGAAAATTGGTTATGGAAGGGTTTTAACAGCAGGGCACAGAGCTAAGATAAGCAAGCTCCTTTTGTTGCTGATAAGACACAGCAGGGACTGACATCACTATCCCAGCCATGGCTGTTAGTGCAGAGAGAGACAGTTGATTACCTAGGGAACCTTCTATAAACAAGCCGGAAATAAGAACTGCTCTAACTCTGAAAGGGAGCAAAATCAGAACAACAATGTATCTGGTAATTGCTTATATTTACCTTTGCTTATATCTAATCAATTTAATGGAATACCTCTTTTAATTACTAAACTTCACTTTTATGCAGTATTGGCACTATGCAATCAGTAACAGATGCAACAATGTCTATACGTTTTTTTGGAAAAGAATGTATAATCTGAAAATGAAATATTTTTCCTATTAGGTTACTATTAGATCTAGTTTAATGTAATTATCAACTTCTTCACATTTTTCATGTTTACACTGGCCCTTACAACAGACACAGTAAGCTGACACTTCCTATCTTCTACTGATCCATTGTCAACTTTACTCTGTAGATTGGGACAGAGCATCAACTCATTATCATTAGAGAACAAGGTTTTATGTTAGCTCTGTTATCCGGGGGATAGATAGATAAATAAGGCTATGTAAGCTACTCCACTGTCACTTTCTAGTCTCTAGGCAAGGAGGAAATACTTCAACTGCACATATACAGTGGGTTGCAAAAGTATTTATGTCCCTTGAACCTTTCCTCATTTTAAATGTTACAGTCACAAATTTAAATGTATTTTATTGATGTTTTATGTGATAGAGCCACATAAAGAAGCAAGTATTTGTGAAGTGTGAAGAAAATGATATGTGCTTTTTCACAGCTTTGCAAATTAAAAAACTAAAAAGTGTGGCATGTATACTGTATGCATTCAGCAAAAGTTTGGAAAAGCATGTATCATTTTCTTTACCAGCAGAGTGAAAAAATTAAGTTAAAATGATCCATGTTTATTGCAATCCATTAAAATATAACAGGAAAGTCACACATAAACCCTGACCATCATGTGACTGTCCTGTTACGTTCTAATGGATTGCAATAAAAATGGATCGTTTCAGCTTAATTTTTGCACTCTGCTTTAGCAGCTTTTTTTCTGGATAGTGACAACTGCACTACAACGAGGTGTGTTATCCTTGCAAGGTGCTTTTGCATGAAAGTTGAGCTGGCTATTTTCCTTTTTTGTCTACATTTAAGTTTGTGGCTGTAACATTTAAAAATGAGGAACAGTTCAAGAGATATGTTAGGGACACCAGTATCTAGATGGACAGACAGGGATAGACAGACAGGGCATCCTAGCGCTAAGTTCCCAAGGCTGTCCCTGCCTACTTGCTGACCCGACCCTAAGTATTCGGCGACAACTGGATGGTGGTCCCACATTCAAGCACAAAACAGACAAAAAACAACAAAACACAATAGCAGGATAGTCAGGCAGAAAAGGGTCAAAACCAGGAAGAGCAAAATTGTACCAAACGACAGGCAGAAACGTAGGTCAAAAGGCAGGCAAAAGGTCAAAAATCCAGGTAATCCAAAATAGCATACAACACATACCAGCTCAAGCCAAAGACTATCACCAGCAAAATACTCAAAGCAGGAGGTAGTCCCAGTCCAGTGTGATTAGACCAGCTCCCTGACATCCAGAACATAGTGGTGAAGGCAATTATCAATCATACTCAGTCTAAATCACCTGCAGCCCAGTACAAGGCTAGCAAAAGAATCAGACGGGTGTGGCGGAACCAGTAATCACACCAAAGTTTGTACTGCAATCAGACAGTATTCAGACTGGTATACAGAAACATGACATCAAAACAGCATCAGGACCAAAAATGCAGTCCCTGCTGTAATATATGGTACCACACTGAGACCTGAGCATGGTCATTAAAGTACCTTCCCCCCTGCTTTTATGAGGGGCCACTGGATCCTCAACAGTCATCCCAGACTTGGAAGGGTTCTGGTGATGGTACAGTTTCAGAAGCCGCGGAGCATGGAGGTCCTTCCCAGAGACCCATGCCCGCTCTTCTGGACCATAGCCCTTCCAATGAATAAGATACAATTCACCCTGTTGTTAATTGCAGATTCTGCTAACAGTAAAAACTGTCTCCATTTTTCCTGGGTATCAGAAACATAGCATCTTAAAAACTATTTCAGAGATTGATTAATCCTTTCTGTCTGTCCATTAGTCTCTGGATGGAATGCAGAGGAAATTGCCAGAGAGATACCCAACCACCAATAGAATATCTTCCAAAAACTAGATACAAAGTGGACCCCTCGATCAGACACAATAATCTCCGGAATGCCATGAAGAGAGTACCTATTATCTCCAGAGAAACCTCATGAAGTAACAGAAGAAAATCAAAGCATTTCACCTGTAATTCAGTTTTTAAAAAATGCACTGGCCCTTTAAGACAGCTCTGAATTCGGGCCAAGTCGGCACATGACAGCTTGATGGATCACTGTGTTGACAGTTGTGTCAAAGTAACTGCTTCTGAGCTGGGAGAATCCACTGTGCAGGGGAGAGCCTGTAAGTCTACATCATGTGTACTCTAGCAGCAGTGTAATATAGATGCCTGTGTGCTATGGAAGAGGAGGCAGAAGCAACAGGTAAACTCTGTCACACTATGTCCTCAGTGTGCCTTGCCTGCAGTGTATGTAGTGAGAGACTCAGATTACCCTGTACAAACAGCTTTGCCCTGAGCTCCCCCTGCACAGTTGGTATCTCCCACAGAATGATAAGGATCTCCTGAGTTACAAAGTGAAAGTAAAACCTGTCCCCCTGTAATACTGAGGTAAACCCTCTGATTTACTAATGACATGTATATAAGAAAAGTGTGTTTGTTTGTAGGTGATTGGTACTCTTTAAGCACATGATATATAAACAAGAAAGCCAAAACTTTAGCACAAAGTAACCTTTTTAAAGACACAAGATGGTACATTTTGGAAAATCTATCCACAATTATCCAGATCACCATTTTACCTTGAGACATAGGTAAATCGGTTATAAAGTCCATGGAAAAGTTGATCTATGGTCTTTTGGGAAGGGGAGGTGGATGGAGAAGGCCCTCTGATAACTTCATGGGCACCTTCATCCTGACTCATACCTTGCAGGCTGACACAAATACATGGACATAGAGGTAATAGAGGTAATCAGATCAGGAGTGAAGGCAGATATCACAACCCGGGGGGAAAACATTTTCTCAGGAACAGCCTCGGAGTATGGCACAAAAAGACCGAGATAATACGACAGCCTTCTTTTTTTTGGTGCCAGGATGATAGATAACTATGAAACTGAAGCTAATAATAATCAGTTTCCATTGAGCCTGCCTGGAGTTAAGTCTTTTGGCATTATTCAAATAAAGCAGGTGCTTATGAAAGTGTCTCCATTCCTCGAATGTCCATTTCATGGCCAGGAGTTCATGATTACCAACATCACAATTGCATTCAGGGGAGGAGAACTTCCTCATGAAGAAGGCCACAGGTTGTAGGTAGGTCAGGGCTCCCCTAGTTAGGGAGCGTCGACTTCCACCACAAAAGGATGATTCAGATCAGGTTGGATCAACACCGGGTATTAACAAAACATTTCTGATGTTGTGAAAATGTTTGTTCTACCTCCAAGGACAATTGAACCAGGTCATCCCTTTTTTTGGTGAAATCTGTCACTGGCTTAACTAAGACTAAACATTTTTTAATAATGTTGTTCAGCTCTCGATAGTTGATGCAGGGTCTAAGACCCCTATCCTTCACAAAAGGAATCCAGCCCCAATTGGAGAATTGGAAGGACGAATATGTCCCTTTAGAAGATTATCCTGCATGTAGTCAAGCAAGGCCTCACGCTCGAGAGAAAACAAATTGAAGATCCTTCCTTTGGAGTATTTAGATCCAGGAAGGAGTTCAATACCACAGTCTTAAGATCTATGAGGTGGTAATACATCAGCAGATTTTTTTGTCAAACGCATCAACAAAATCGGAAATAAAATCAGGAAGGTTGACTTCCTCCACCTAGCACTCCGCTAACTGCAAAAAAAATACAGTGGTAGGAGAATGGAAGACCCCATTTAAGTAATTCTCCATTCCTCTAGTCAAAGATGGAGTTATGATCATGTAACCAAGGGACCAAAATAATATCCGATGACAAATTGTCCATGACAAAAAAACTAAAACCTCAGAGTGGATAGAGCAAATATAACTGGGAGGTTTTGAAGCGGATCCTCCCTTCCGCTAATGGAGTAAAGTTAGTCACCGTAATGGGAAAAGGATGATCCAGCTCCACCAAGTCCAGGCCTAAGGCAGACACGAAAACAAAATCAACAAAGCTGGGAACTGCCCCAGAATCAAATGAATCAATCAAATGAAATAATCTCAGAAGAAACCTGGCTGCCTGAGTGGCTCCTCCAACTACCACTCAGGCACTGGAGTTTTTCAGCTTGAACTTGGGTTTTGGTCAGGCAGTTAGAAAGAAAGTGACCAGATTTGCCATAGTACAGACACAGGGTGTTTTTCATATGGTATTCTCTCCTGGTTTTAGTGTTCATGGCCCCAAGTTCCATTATTATTATTATTATTATTTATTTTAAAGCGCCATTGATTCCAGGGCGCTGTACATTCGGGGGGTTACATACATACTAAGTCAAACGAGTAGTGATAAGGATAATGACAATTGGCAGACGAGGAGAGAGGACCTACCCCGAGGGCTTACAATTAAAGGAGGGGGAAAGAGACAGAGTGAGGGGCAGACTAAGTTCCATTAGCTCCTCTCCCGGAGTAAAAGTGAAAGAGGCAAGTTTAGTAGGCGAGGAATAAAATGACAGAGACAGATGGGTGGTCAGGTCCTGATTTTTCCCTTCTCCTCTCCCAGATCCTGCAGTCGATAAGGACCACAAGGGCCACAGCCTTCTCTACGGTACTGGCATCGGAATGACTGACTCAGACGTCTTTGATGGCGTCAGATAAGCCCTGTCTGAACAGGGCTTTTAACCCTAATAAATAAGCAGAATTGTAAAAAAGTGCATAAGGAATAAAACAAGACACTAGGAACTTGTCCAAATAGTGTCTGTTTTATTTAGCACTAGTATTAAAAAAAAACTCCAGAACAACACGTTTCACAGGACTTGCATGGTCCGCTTCCTCAGGTTCTATCGAAAACAATGTGTGAATGACTTTTAACTCTGAATCACACACACCAGACAACTTGCAGCACATTAATCCTCAGTTGATCTTTTACCTTGGCGTATATTCAAAAGCTGAATATTCACAAGTGATTCATAATCTGGTTCAGAATAGTTGACCACTAGGGATTGAACAAATCGATCCAGAGAACTCCACTCAGGAGCAGTGGGGGAAAGTTTGAGGGCCCATTCCTGAGGATCCCTCTGAAGTATGAAAACCACTACCACCACCATTTGGGCCTCAGAGGCAAGTGGCTTGATCTGAAAATATAGCTTACATGACTCCCAAAAGGTGACAAACTTCCTGCGGTCCACAGAAAAATGATCCAGGAGAAGCACTTTCGGTTCACGGAAACTGCTGGTGGTGGGATAAGGACTTCCGTAGGGGAAGTGGTAGCAGCCTCTGCCTGTTGTTGAATGAGGATGTGTACCTGGTTCACAAGGTCAAACACCAGGTTGGCTAAATCCTCCATCCTATCAGCAAGCTTCCTCCCAGAACTCAGCCTGAATGGTGAAAGCAGCTGTCAATCACACCCAGTTTAAATCACCTGCAGCCCAGTGCAAGGCTAGCAAAATGAGGGAGGAATGGTGCACAGTGTAATGGGCAGGCACCACTCGCCGTGTATGAAGTGGACTCCATACACCCCGAATGTAGTATCTCAGAAAGACAGGGAACTGGAGAGGGGCAATGACTTGGGAAGCTGTCGCTGGGCGTGAAGAGGTTAAACCTCATTGTTGTGTTCCTGCAGCATCGCTGCTCTCACTCACATTTTCTCCCAAACTGCATCTCATAGTCTGAAAAATACGGTAATCACACAAGCTCAATGTTACAGTCCACAAGGTAACATACATGAGCAAAATGAAAGGATCTTAAATGGATGTGGAAGTCAGCAAAGCAGCAAGATTTGAAGGTTTTTTCACCACAAGGGAATTTGTTTAGAGCTCTGGTAGCTTGTGTACTAGTTTATAAATCTCCTGCAATCATATCACTATAACATGAAGAGCAAGCTATAGCTAGTAACAGTAGAGCTGATATGCCAATCACTGCTATAGAACAAACCCACAGTCTGACCAAGGAGCATGAGTCTGAAGTTGGATGTGTCTCTGTGAAACTGCATTGTAGGAAAACCCTTTTAACAATTCCTGGTTCCAACATGTTTCCCCTTTCTTTTTACCAGGTACATCAGGGAACCAATAACTTCACAATAGTCTAGTATTAATATGGTGCTAAAAACTCCCAATAAAAATCACAGGTTCCTTCTCTGAACACATATATGGTAATTGTACAATATTCATCAGAAACATATGCAACACATTGTAGGAGAATAGACATCACAAATGATATAACAGCTCAGTCTACAGAGCTACAGAGCAATTAGTATGCATTGTATTCCTGCTGAGGATGTAGCTAACACTAAAAACTTAAAGTATGTCCCTTGATATAAGAATAGACCAATGATGAGCATCAGAAGAAAGGACAACATGGGAACTGTCTCACCATTCAGCATGCTGTACAACAGTCATGATGGCAGCCAGTCATCAGTACAGCATGCTGAGTGGTGAGACAGTTCATATGTTGTCCTTTCTCCCAATGTTTATCATTGGTCCGTCCTTACATCAAGTTTTCAGCATTAGATACATCCTCAGCAGGGTCATAATGCATATTGATTGCCATTGTAAGTTCCAGGGACTGAGTCTTTATGCCCTCTGGGAAGCCTATTCTACTACAATGTGTTGCATATGTTTGTGATGGATATTGCACAATCATCATACTTGTATTAGGAGCAGGGACCTGTGATTTCTGTTGGGAGTTATTTGCGCCTTATTACCACTAGTGTGTTGTGACATTAATTGGTTCCCCAATGAACCTGGTAAACAGACAGAGGAAATGCGTCAGAACCAATAATCACTAAACCATGCTATTTTGCTGACTTCCATAACCAGACACTTTTTAGCTTCTCTCACTTTATTTTTGAGTTATGTTGTGCACTGTAATATTGAGCTTGTTTAACTATCTATTTTTTGCGATATTTGTGCTCTGTCATTATTCCCCCCAAAATACTTTCAGGCTGTCCATTCTGTTTTGTATCCCACTATATACAGTACATTCACAAATTTATAGGGATATACAGGAGTCCTAGAAGGGAGAGGTCAGTGATCAGAATTACCCTCATCAGGAGGGTTTGTAGGTAAGGCAAGATTAGGGATATTCTTAGGTAATTGTCATAGAATTTTGACTGTGAATATTAAAACTTGCATTTTGATATTGTGATTAAAAGTTTGCATTTACTCTGTAACCTGATTTTTCATCATTGTAGTTGTCCAATCCACATGAATTGGGGAAAAGCTCTTCTCTGTGTACTCTACTAGTCAGACTAGCTCTTTCTATGGCACACACCTGGCACACACAACTTGGCAAGATGCGGAGGCTAAAACTGACCCTGCACTGCCAAAGAACACCATGGACCACCACTGTAACACCCCCTGACTGCCCAGGAACACCTCATGACATTCAGGAACACCCATTTTGGAACAAATGCACCAACAACAAGTTATTGTTTTCTACATCTTTCACTTTAAGTCATTACCATGTACAAAAAAATACATAAAATGGTACAAATAGGGATTTCTTAAATTATTTTGTTTCCTTTGTTAGAGACAACGTAGTAAAGGTTGTGGTGTACTATCAGCAGCTTAATTATGAACTAATAGAAGAAGTGCCTTCCATGCAGGTAAGACTCAAGATCTCAGCATACTCTGGAGATTGGATAATGGACCTCACAAGTCTCTTTAATTTGGCTCCTGACAACAGAACTACTAAGATCCCAGGATTCAGTAAGACAGTACTGGATACTTGGCACTGTCTCATAATGCTGTCTATCTGTCCTGACATAAGAGATAAGACATAAGAGATGCATTGATTGGTTGATTCTGCTAGATCAGTGTTTCTCAACTCCCGTCCTCAGGACCCACCAACAGGTCACGTTTTCAGGATTTCCTCAGTATTGCACAGGTGATATAATTATGGTCAGTGCATTCTCCACAGGTGATATAATTATTGTCAGTGCATTCTGTGGGAGATCCTGAAAACATGACCTGTTGGTGGGTCTTGAGGACTGGAGTTGAGAAACACTGAGCTAGATGATAAATGTTTGCTGATCTCAACCAAACACTGAAACCAAACCCCTAACTCTACCAATGACACTGTTTTCTTAGCTTAGTGTGTAGATCTCTTATTATATCTCAATTATGGCTAGAACCATGACTTCACACAACTTATCTTTTTAAAGAGGACTAGTGACATCTCCTGAAATGTCTATTTTAGTCAAGACTTGTCACTCCGTGAAATAACAGTTCCGGAGAATTTGTGGAGCAACCCTATGTTGTGCTGTTCCTCTGCAATTCCTCCTAGAAAGGTATTACTGAATCTATCACATGGGTGTTCACATTTCAGTTTTCAAGAAGGTGTGTCCTGCACACTGACTCTGCCAGCAATGATTGGCCAACGTTAGACCGTGCAGCGACACCCCTTCAATTGGTAGCACCCACATGTCAGATTGGTAATGAATTTCTAGGAGGAATAACAGGAAAACCACACAAAATAGAGATCTATATACAGATTCTCCAGAATAGATTTTGTTATGGGGAACACTAGTATTTACTAAAACAGGCACATCAGTAAATGCCATGGGAACTGCCATAATTACTGACACTATTTAATAAAAATACAGTTTTGTTACAGTCTGTGTATAAAAATGTATTCATTTTATCTACAAGGCACAGTATCTTAGGTCAAAATCTATTAATTTGCCTTTGACTTTTTTTGCCAAATATTGCCGTTTCTATTGATGCATGAATAGGCGTACAGCCAAACTTGGCATAACGTGCGCCTGACAACACATTTTAATGTTCCAAAGTTCGGTGCAAAACTGCCATACAAAGTTTGCCGCATAACACTTCATGTGCCAATTTTTAAGTGTTTTGCGCCAAAAATGTTTGGCACATAACACTTTTATTCTTACTGTCATATTATACACTACTCTATATCTATTTAGAAATGGTGTGTCGGCGCCAAGTTACAAAAATGGCACATACGAATTCATAGATGTCACCCTTAGTTTTTAATGTATTTCACAAAAGATCCATGACGCTAAACAAACATTGGATAATAGTTCCTTATTTGATGGCAATCATCTCATTTTGACCACTGAAATGATTGTTTCATTATGGTTTCACTAATGGATTGTGTATCATTCCTTTTGTTGTTACAGCTTGTTGACCTCTTCTCAAGTATCGGAGGGCTAGTAGGCCTTTGGATTGGGGTCTCCGTTTGTACAGTGGCTGAGTTTCTAGAACTGATACTAAATGTATTGACATTTGTCATTATATGCATCCCAAATCGAGAAAAAGAATCTCCGAAGAATCCATATGTAATCTCAAGCCATCCTCTTGAACCTCTCTCACCGGTGCTTTCTACTGATCACTCTTTTCTATGGGATTCTGTTGAAGATGTCTCCAGTTTGCTCAATAAGAAGGTTGAGGATGATCAAAACCTGCACAACCCCTACCAGAGCTGTGAAACAGTGAAAGATTTTATCTACAACGTGTAAACTACAAGTAGGCTTTAGAAATACAGGAAAGACATGCAGCAAACCTGAGAACAAGCATGATATCTCTTTACCAACCAGATAATAAAGAGGTGCAGATGCTATCATCACTGTGGAAGCTAGCACACACATAAAGAACATGGAATCAAGATGTTATCTGTAGATTGGAGCCTTTAAAAGCTGTATAAATAATAATATGTCTAGTTGACACAATATATGTCTGAAAAAGAATCATTTCAAGAGAATTATTTAATTAAATAAAGAAATTCCCAGAAATATATAATGCTTGTGTGAAATATTTCTGATTTATCTTGGTTTAACAGATGCTGGATTGCTAAAGATGACAGTCATTAATGGCAAAATCCATAAAAGAGAGACAGCATCCAGCAGGTTAGAAAATGTAAAAAAAATTACTTTATTCTTGCAAAAAACGCCAGAACTTTTCAACCTAATACAGTCTTCATCAAGCTTGATAAAGACTTTATTAGTTTGAAACATTGCATGTTCTGGTGTATTTTGGAGGAATAAAGGATTTTTTTTTACATTTCCTAACCCGCTGGATGCTGTCTCTCTGTCTATGGATTTTGACTTTATTATGCCTTATGTGTTCAGGGGTTTGAGACATTGCATCCACAGTCTTTGAAGGTTGTGCTGCTGGACTTATATCTTTCTTTTAGTTCACAATGGTAGTCATTATAGTGTCAATAGAGTTTGTCACCCAGTTTTCCACAAAGTCTAATTGGTGTACAATTCTGTATGTCTGTGTTTCACTAAATTCCCCATTACATGCCATTGCTCCTGCTCTGCCACTATTGTGTTTGCACATATGGCCCAATACCACTTGTAAAATGAACTACAGGTTCTGCAAAAAGGGTAAGGTTTATTGTTAGGAAGAAAAGACTCGTATCAAAAAACAGATGAGACTCAGCAGCACCCTCTATTGGATGTAGCATTCCTCAAGTCACATCCGACTCACTGAGCCTAGCAATATGAAAGGGATTAATATAACAATGCCAGTTCATTCATCTGCAGACAGCTGTTTCAGGAGGGTTGTTCCTCATCAATGCAGGGTAGGACACTGGCTGCTCTCTCTGAGAAGAAGTGCTGCATAGAACTGTAGAAGGATACCAAAATCATATAGTTAAATAGTGAGGTAAGTAAAACATTCTTATAGTGAGAAAGCAACTAAGGTCGACATGTATGTACAAGGCTGCAACAGAAGTCTGGCACCTTTTCAGCCCGCAACTAGATTTTTAATCAGGCGCACTCCAATATCAGGTGCATTACAAAGCGCCCGCGGCACTTTGTAATGTTCCCGAGATCGGGGGGCGTGCTGGAGGCAAAGTGGTTTACCTGTCCCAGCAGTAATGCGTGTAGTGCGACACGCACTACAACTGTACAAAGCTACACATTTATAGCTTTAGCATGGCAAATCCAGGCGCATTACTGCTGGAACAGGTAAACCACTTTAAAAGTGGTTTACCTGAGCCAGAATTGTCGCTTAGTAGCTAGATATAGATTCAGGTACATAATAAACTACTAATGCATGCAAAACAATGGCGTCTGGGTGCCAAAAATCATACATGTTGCCCCATAATATCCATGGATACCATCTATAAGGTCACCTTTAAGATGCTCTTCACCCTACAATATTCATTTCCTCAGATATTTTTAGCAGACTGGTTTTATCACATCCTTGATGTTCTACAACTGGTGCAGAAGTCAAAGACAACATGATACATTTTAAAAACAACAATCATAGCACATTATTCCTGGTGTAATTGCATTATAAAAATGTTTTCAACTGTGAGAACTCTTGTGTTCATTCACTAACAGCAAACTTGGATCTTGTAAATCACAAAGTGAGATATATTTTTAGTTTCATAGGGATTAAGCTTTTATTAACAGGAAACTTAAAACTCTCTAACTTCTTGCATCCTGACGAACATAGTTATAAAGCAAGGGCCTAAAAAACGTCGTACATCTTGTTACACTATTTGCCAGAGGTTATCATGCAGGCACAGCAAATTTGAACACATGAATAAACCTGATTGTGGTACAAACAAGGAAGAAACATGACACACTGCCATACGTAACAATGTATAACATTTGCAAGTTAAATGTTAAGGTGAAAAGTAAAAGTTCACTTATGGGATGAAAAATAATATGAAATATTGCAAAAATATTGCAAAATATAGAAAACACAATATTAGGTAAAATATATGATTCATTAAAGCCTATATAAAAAACCTAAGGTATCTTGAATCCCTGTAACCATACCTGCTATCAGAAATTTCAGGGCCCTGTACAACTAAAACATCTGAGCCTTGCTTTGCCACAGGCGCTGCAGACTGTATATAACCTCCATACAGTGACCATATGATGGTAGATACCAGTGTACACTGAATCTGCAGACTATTACCTCCTTATAGTGACCATATAGTAGCAGTTACTAGTGTACACAGGCTCAGTAGACTGTATATTACCGCCATACAGTAACTATATAGTGGTGGATACAAGTGCACGCAGTGCTGTTACATTTAGTCATTCACTTTCTTTTCTTTTCTTCTCCATCCTGTCCAGGCAACCATGATGGCTTCTCCCAGCCACTTCTCCTCCCTGCAGAATTCACACCACAAACACCTGAGACTCCTCACTTTGTTATCATCTAACTGCCCTACCCCATGTACAAACTCCTCATACATAGTGCCCAAATGGTAATAATTAGCCCTTTGGTGCACTGGTAGTTAGGTAGGTGGGGCCCTGGAAGCTAGGTATATAGGTCTCCCAGTAGGCAAAGAGTTATATAGGACCTCCTCTTGTAGGTAGGTATATAGGGCCCCTAAAGGTAGATAGCTAGATAGAGTCCTCCCAGTAGGTAGGTAGAGCCCCCCAGTAGATAGGTATAGTCCCCACAGTAGGTAGGTAAGTAGATAGGGGGCCTCAGTAGGAAAGTAGGTAGATAGTGGCCCCCAGTAGGCAGCTGTATAGTGGTCACCAGAAGGTAGGTAGTTAGAGGACCTCCAGTAGGTAGGTAAGTAGATAGGGAACCCCCAGTAGGTAGACAGACAGATAGGGCCCCCTCGGCAGGTAGGTAGGTAGATAGATAGGAGCCCCAAGTAGGTAGGTAGGTAGAGTCCCCAAAGTAGATAGGAAGGGGCTCTCAGTAGGTAGGTAGGTAGATAGGGGCCTCCAGTAAGTAGGTAGATAGCTAGGGGCCTCCAGTAGGTAGCTAAGTAAGTAGGGCCCCCTAGTAGCCCCCCATAGGTAGGTATATAGGGACCCCAGTAATAGATAGGGGCCCCAGTAGGTAGGTAGATTGGGGCACCTAGTAGGTAGGCCGATAGGGGCCCCAAGTAGGTAGGTACTCCACGTTCTCCCGCGACTCCTACATTTCACTTCATCACGCTGCCATCGCAGTGACATACAGCAGGGGCAGAGAGCGCATAGCTCTCTCTGCTCCATTATACAACTCAATTGTATGCACGTCGCAAGGACACACATACAATAGAGATAGCATATATGGTAGAAAGAACAGACTTGCAGCCTGATATTTTTACCATTCCTGTAAAGCAAAGAGGCAGTAGCTGCCAGTGGAAATGCCACCCCCTCCCTCTTGTTTCACAGTGTGGCTGGGCCCCATATGGCAGTACCAGCTCTACTGCCCTAACGGCAGCCCTGCCTGTAACCATACTAACATCTATTATAAAATATTTACAGAAAATAAAAAATATAACATAATAAAATGGATTTTTTTTGCTTTGATAGTCATGGCCTATTTCTAAGATCACATTGGTGAGGGTGCAACTTTCAGCACCCCCACTTTATTGTTTACTGTGCACAGCTCCATACACTTAGTTGTCACTATGTCTGATTTTGCAGTTCAATTGAATGGGACTCACTTGCATTCACTTAAATAGGGCTGAATAGTAGTTAGTTGAAATACCAGGCTTGGCCACTCTTTTGGCAATGCGCCTGGTAAATAATGAAGGGGACATGGTAATCAGTTAGTCAGTGAAAATGCTGTGAGTAGTAGTCACACCAAAATCAAAGTCCCGGAAAGCTACTTTAAATTTATAAGGATTAAACATAAGTATACATTTCTAGACATTATGGGCCACATGTATGAAAACTGTCTAGGTCTAAAACTCTTTGTTGCCCACAGCAACCAATCAGAGTGCCCCTATCATTTTTTCAGAGCACTATATGAAATGAAAGGGCGCTCTGATTGCTTGCTATGGGCAAGAGAGTTTTAGACCTAGACAGTTTTAATGTGGCCCTATATGTACAGTGGTCCCTCAGCATACAATATTAAATAGTTTTGTGGTGACCATGGTATGTTGAAACTATAACTGTAATTGGTTCCAAAGCCCTAAAATGTCACCCAGCATTATACAAAATGAAGAGTTCAGAAAGTTACGCAGATAACTAATAAAGATAAAGCAAGTCCTTACTTATAAAAGACAGATAGAGCTGCTAGAAGCTGGAAATCACTTTCTACTTTAGAATAGGAGCTTCTTTGGGTCATGCATTTGATACACAATGTACCAGAAAATTGGGCTTTCTCATCTGGTGCCCAAAGATGCCACTCATTCTGGTACTTGTAAAGAACAGCACAGAACATATAGTATCGGACTGTGTTGTAGAGAAGAGCTACTAGACCGCCAATCACTGCATGCCATTCACTTATACAGGGGTTTACAAGTAAAATATCCATGATAACTGGCCGGATCTGTGTCTGGGATTTTGTATGTCTCACAATACATACAACCATTGTATGTTGAAAATATTGTATCCTGAGGCCATTGTAACTTGAGGGACCACTGTATGCATAGTAAAATTAAATGAAGCAAATGAAAACCTTATGAGAAAATACAAAGTGTTGTATAATCACTTAAAGTGCCTTGGTCCTAAATGGGTTAAGCAAAGTTAACTTTTTTCTTGTCAGTGATTTCTTTTTATTATGACAAATCGCTGTTCACATCAATACATTTTGCCTAATACCATCATACTGAATTGTCTTGTGCACAGTAAAGCAATTTGACTTGTTATTTGGTGCTCAATTTTAGGCTGTGTCTTTTGTACTGAGAATTGAAAATACCTATTAATATTTATCACTCCATCTTCTTCTCCTAATCTCTCGCTCTGCACCACTGGACTGGAATGTGAATGGCAGGTATTTCACGTAGTATAGTACAAAATGGCCCAGCAAAGAGATTGTCTCATAAGAAGCCATCAGACAACAACCGTAAACATACAAGCCAATCTATCAGCACAGTTACATGATTATAATGGGTTTTGTGTATGGATTTTTATCTCCTCTAATAGAAACAGTTACATTTATCCCTATGGTTTTTTCTTACTGTTTGTAGTAAAGGCCACAACAGAAGCAGATGTTTGAAATAATTTTTAAGGGCATTCTACCTACTTCTAATTTTGTCATTGGTGCCAATGTGCACCATGACAGCTGGATTCTCACCCGCCCTCCTCCCCGAGTAATCTTTCAACTCAATCTGCGAAATGTCAAACTCGGACCCCAGGTAAACAACATACTGTTTGAAGATCCCGGACTTTGTGACAGATTTCCCTGTCTGTGCCCCTTCTTATGGAGTCCCCAACTACTAGCACCTGTCTAGTCTGCCCTGCACTCCAGTCCCCACCTTACTGGAACAGACAGGGGTATTGTCTTGCTGCAGCAGTGCTATTTCTGAACTGGCATCCCTCTCATCTGCCAATCTTGCAAATTTGTTGGGGTGTGCCAGATCAGGACTAGCCTCCCTGACACTTTTCCCTCTGCCCTTCTTTCTGACTGTCACTAGCTAGCTGCCTCATGTCCCTCTACCTCCATGCTACCATCCTCCCCAGCATCTACCCGAGCAAGTGCTTGCTCAGTGAGCAGCAGACTCGCTTCCAAGGTGGCAATGGATCTCAGTGTTGTCACTTGCTCATTTAGATCCAGGATCCATGGTTCTAACTGTGCAGTGTGCACACATCTCGCACAGCAGTATGCCCCCCTCAAAAGTTTGTTTAAGGATTGCATACATTGCACAGGATGTGCACTAGATGGCATTGTCAATCATAGAACTCATCGGTATATTACAAAAGAGAGACACAAAGATATAATCAGAAAATTATATGCCCTTCAAGCTGTTAGGTAGATATTAGAAGAAGCCTTCTTCTTGCTAGGTAGAGACTACATAATTGCCAACATAATCATTTGACATTAAGCGCCACATGTATGAAACGGTTTTGGTCTAAAACTCACTTTTTCCCCATTGAAACCTATGGGCAAAAAAGTGAGTTTTAGACCAAAACCGTTTCATACATTTGGCCCTAATCCTCACCCTTTGGCAGTCTTAAAGTACCTCCAATGCGCCATGAATGTGCATTAAATGCACTTGACTGGCCAAACACCATCCGCAGGTAGTTTAAATTCCTCTTTTCTCAGAGTTGTTAACAATGATGAGAATACTCTTTAAGATAGGCTTCCTCTAGACATGATGATCCTCTCAAAAGGCCATTAGGTGAATAAAGATGAAAAAGGGGACCCCATGTAAGAAGGAGGGATAAACTTCTGCGGTCTATAATCATATGGGCTAATAAGGTGCTGAGTTATTGATGCCTTTTCTTCTATTATCTTTTTGAGCAATCTGGGCAACTTAGGGAGAAGGCATTCCCAAATTCTTAATATAGGAGATCCACAAATGTAGGATGATGGTGAGGACTTAGAAAGATGAAATTGTCTACCTTTTTAGTCTTCTGGATGGAAACAGCTCCTGCAAGGACTACTTGTCAACTAGGGTTAGGAAGGATTTGTCATTTTAGTGACCATTCTCCCTGGCTTAACCTGGTTCAACTCAGATAGTTGGTTATTTTCTTCTCCTGCTCTTTAGAGTGGGAAGCCAATCGACTAGTCATTGCTAGATCTACTAGGTAGGCTGATTTTATTTTTCAGGATGGCTGACACAGAAAACTGCAGTTGTGGTGTTCGAATATACAGTATATTCATTTGTTTCCCCCTCAACAGGGAACTTGTTGCCTTTAGAGTAGATATTATGGCACTCAGCTCTTTAAAGCTGCAAAGATACTGACATGTCTTCTTGTCCCAAAGTCTGTGCCACAGGCTTGAACTACAAAGTGCTCTTTTCTTTGTCATAGATTGGCACCAGTAGTTAAGATAGATCGTCCAAAGAACTTCAGCTCACAAGTTTTCCCTGTGATCCACCAGAGAAGGGATGTTCCTGTTAGGGAAGATAGATGAAAAAGACTGCCCAAAAATTATGGGGAATGGCTCCACTTTAACAGGATCTCTAATTGAAGTGTTCTGGGATGGTTTAATGCCCACTTTACCACTTTAATCACAGAGGTCATGAACCCGACTGTTGACATCTCTTCCCTGAAAGAACAGATTACTTCACTCTTCTGAAAGAACAGTGGTAGGAAATGAAGAGAGCCATCACTTTATTCTTTATTGCCTAATCTTTTGATGGTGGGAGGAACGATTTATGGTAAAAAGAATCCGTCTGGATCCTTAGAAACATAAACACTAAAGATAAAAAGGTTTCTTTTAGTTTGTGTTCCAGTAAAAGCCTGAGAAATAGGAAAAATATATAGGTTGGAGCTTAAAGACTGAAAAGAGGAGAATATCAAAAGAAAATCATCCAGATATGGCATACGTATATTCTTTGATCTTAGAAATGTTGCATAATTCACAACCAGCTTTGTGGTTCCGAAAAGATAAAGTTTTGTATTCAAAGTGAAGCAGGATACCTTCCAAGCCAACAGCCAATCTTAAAAATTTCTGGAAGAAACCATGTATGGAGGCATGATTGTAACAATCCTTTAGATCCAGGGTGGCCTTTATACAGGTCTGATATAGGAGAATTACAGATGAGGTTAGGGTCTCCACTCTGAAATTTTGGTAGGCAAGGGATTTTTTAGCTGTTTTATGTTGATAATTTAGGTTGCGGTTGCTCAGGATGACTGGAAAGAGACCAGGTTTACTTGATAGGTAGTTGATGACAGATTCTTATGCTCCAACAGGGATTTATCTCTTCAGGTGAGAAGAGCAAGTCCTTCCTCAGCCCTGGGTGAGCACAAAGGATTTCAAAGGAGAGCCAAAGTTTCCCCACAGGACTTGCTTCCCAGAGTACTGGAAACCTGAACTGAGGTTTTCTGTCCTTTAGTAGGACACACACTTGCATGGGTGACATAAGGGAAAGTGCATACAATGGAAATACATTCTATGCAAATGTGGATTCAATTTGACATATGACAATGACACAAGGCAGATTTTTTTTCCAAATGGATAGTGACCATTGATGTTTATTTTTTAATTTGTAACAAGCCAATTCCCTGTTGCGGACGACACCTCTTTTAATGCAGTACGGTGAAATTCTTATTACAATTTTCAGTGGATATATGGCAGAAAAATCTGCCATATGTGCACCTACCCAAGTACAGGCAGTACCCGACTTACATCGTTCCGATGTACATCTGTCCCCTAGTTACAAACGGAGACTTATGGGGCATGCTGGCACTTGTAGTTCCATGTTCCACAGCAGACAGTAGCTGTGGAACGAGAAATTCCAGCATGCCACAGCAGCACATGAGGTGAAAATGAGGTGAAATATTCTTAGCCTATATATACCATCAATGCCATCAATGCCCCAACACAACAGTCCCTTACTATTCATCAAAGGAGGAGGATAAGAACTCTCTGCTGGAAACCCTTGCTTTGAGGAATATTATCGGCCGATGTTAGCATTTGACATTGGCGAGTACATGCAGGGGTTTGTGAGTATATCATGGCTGAGATGTAAAAGTTGTTAATATCTGTCATCTAAAGCAGTATCATATATGGATGATAGGTGTTGATGTTCTAACATGATCTCTATTGTGTAAAGGGTATCCTAAGAATGCCTACTGCACCATACATGTTTTGCTAATGTATAAAAATCTGTTTAATGATTATATAGCAGCTCTATGCATATCACAAACAATTGATAGTGTTTCAGTCTGTGTGGTCCCTGATGAGCCCCGACGATTGTACGGGGTGAAACGCGTAGGACAATAAGTACATTGGGACAGAACATTGAAACTATCTGTGTTTTGGACGATAACAATATACTATTTGTAAGAGCATAGGAACTGTAATATAGAGGATAGTAAATACATCGGGACAGAATATTGAAATCATATGTGTTTTGGATGATAACAGTATACCATTTCTAAGAACATAGGAAGTGAAATACATACGAGACATCTGGATGTTATTTAGACGATAGAGAGACATTAGCTGGGGTCGTCCTTATCGGGGCGGTTGCCCCAAATATATATTGTTTGTTTTTTGGGGGGGTTTTTGTAGGCTTCTATGGGTGGATAAAAGATATAAGAATAGTTTTAATTGGTATTTATTAAAGGCTAAGTTTTAGGAGTTTAACTAGGTAAATTACTCTTCTGTGTTGTGAACATGAAATATTCTTAACAGGGCACAGACAGCAAAACAAATGTAAAAACCCTTCCCTGCACTACTCAAAAAAAATTTTTAAAAAAAACTTTTGTACTGGAGTTACATTTAATAAATATACCTGTTCCGACTTACATACAAATGCAATTTAAGAACAAACCTACAGTCCCTATCCCGGTCGTAACCAAGGGACTGCCTGTACTTATTTTCTCTTGTGTCAGATGTGCAACTAAAGCCACTGATCTCAGATTTAACTGTTACCTCTGCTACCTTTAGCTGTACCCATGTTCTAAAACTTTTTAATTTGGTTTGCAAACTTTTACACTATCAGGAATAGTCTTTTGGCTTACTTCTTTCCTTCTGGTTGTTTCACAGAGTCTTGCTCTTGACAGACAGCTTTAGGCTCCCACTTTCTGTTCAGTATATTGACAGTTCTACAGCAGTGACTGACATTTCATTACTACTATTCCTAGTTGAGTCTGGTAAAGGGACATTAGTGATGGATAGATTTTAACATCAGGGTACAAAGCTACAGAGATCTAAAGGATAAAAGTTTGTCCATAAGAAAAATAAACAAGCCCCCATGATGCTGATAAGACACAGCAGGGACTGATGTCACCATTCCACCCACTGATAAAGCTGAGAGATGTTCAGTAACCTAGGAAACCTTCTGTAAAGCAGGAGATGAGAACAGCTCTAACTCTGAATAGAAGCAAAATCAGATCAGAGATATATGTAGTAATAACCATTATTTCCTAAATGTTTAAAATTAATCTATGTGATGGGATTACCCCTTGAAGTTCACCAGTAATATTTCTACCTACTAACAGGTAATAACGTTTGTTTACCAGGGTTGTGCCTGTAATTTTTATCTTACCTGCCAGCCTTTAAAAACTCCAAATCAGGAGATTTTAACCCCACCATGGAAAGCTCCCTCACTCTCCTGACCTGCCCAGTAACTGCCACAGAGTGCCCACTTTCAGGTGGGATTCACTTTATATCTCCCACTCTCCTACAGTATGCTCACTAGCTCATAGGAGACTTCCAGAAGATTTGGGGGACAATATGGATTAAATACAGAAGCATCTCTTTGTACTAGTATCTACGTGTATTCATGATCACAACTAAACCGTTTTATTTGTGGGCTTTATCCTAATAGGCTCTTTTTAATATCCAGTCTATCCTGAAACATACTGCAATTTTGTCTCCACTCATGGACATCCACACAGAATAATAAAAGTTCTGCAATCATGGAAAATACTCCTGATGCACGGCTTGGAGTTCACATATTGTCAGAGTGTGGGATGTATTCTGTCATTGCTGCCATGATCCCACATCCGGCAGCAGGTATGTCAGGCCCTTATGTATGAGTTGGTATAGCTGTTGCTAGGAAAAGCCTTGTAAATCTGGTTTTAGAAGTCAATTAGCAGTGTCAGTGCCGTCCCATTTTCCTGGTAGATAAGCAGTCATATCATTAGCACTGGCTCCTAGCAGTCTCTAATAATCACACACTACAAGCTGCATTACTCTATATAGTCAGAACTACAGCACTACCTCAAATAGAAGAAACATATGGTAAATCCATCTTCAATTTGAGAATAAACACTATTGACAATCATAAAACAATTATAGGAATCACTGACACTGTACAGCATATGTGAAGCCAACAGTGATAAATTAGCTTTTACAATTGATATATTGGCTATTTGGGAGGTTGGTCTTTATGTATTTCCCATCTAAAATCTTACAGAAAGAACTTTAATTACATAAGTCATATAGTACATTCAAGGAGTTGCCTGAAAAGAAAAACACCTATCTGGTCACAGGGGTAGAAGTCCCTGTTGTAAATCACCACCATTAAATCACCACCAGGTAGGCAGAGATAGACCGCCATGCCATACACGGTGCGTGCCAGCTGTTAGTTACAGCCTGCACCTGACTTCAGTGGCCGGGACTGGAGATAACTCCGATCTCGGCCATTTAACTACTTATCTGCTGTGGTCATCTTAGCAATTATAGGTGGCAACCCATCCAACCTTCCAATCAGCTTATCCATGATGCAATCAAGCTGTGCCGACCAGCAGTCACAGCAATAAAGGCTCCTGGGCCTTAGATGCTATAGAGTGACAGAGTAAGTCTCCTGCCTTATCCAAAATCAGTCAATACATAGGGGTTTAATTATTATGTCATGCAAGTCAGCTTTCTGGCATGCAACACCACAGCCACGCAGAAATGTACAATTTATATTTACATGATTATTTTAATGGGGCAATATTTTGATGGGACATGCCCTCCCATGGCCCAACACATTTCTTGTAATGTACATCAGAAAGTGTTTCAAATTACAGTGGAAATACGTTCAGCCATGGATGCAACAATAGATTTGACACATCTTACTCCAGTACACTTTGCATTAATACCCGCATTCTCATGTATGATAAGTGTGCCGTTGTGAGACACATTTATGCGCCAAAAAGGGGCACACAAAGCGTATGCGCCAAAATTTGCCTCAGCCTCGCCACTATGAAATCCACTATGAAATAGGTATCCATTAGTCTGACACTTTCATGCCACACTTTGGCATGACACATTCATATTTGGGGCACATCGTACTAATCTGGCAAGTCACGCCCTCTAAGAATTAGCGCATACAAAAGTGTCGGGTCTGGCATGTGCCAGATTTTTGTGTAGGACAGTTCATATATCTGTCGGACAGGAGCTACGACAGGTTTTTTCGCTCAAAGAACGCCATAAAATTCATACATGTCTCCCTAAGTGTCCATCTTTATAAATTTCGTCCACAGATAAAGTGTCACAGTTGAAATTCTAGTGTCAGTAAGAAAAACAGATATGAAGTAAATTTAGTTCTGTTAGGGTTTGTCCCCACGCAAGGGTTATTGCTCGGTTTTTCAGACGGTTTGCGGTTTTGGATAGTTTTGGGGTATGGTTCGGTCCACGGTTTGCAGAGTCACTGTCCCCCTCAACCATCGAAATGTACATTTTCTGCATGAAAACTGGGCAGAAGATTGTGCATATTGAAAGTTTCTCGGAACGCCAGCTGTGTAACAATCCACCCATCTGAAAATCCGTTCAGTGTGGACTACTGAACAGATTTTCTATTAAAGTCTATGTGGAAGGTTGCTGTTCTGTTTTCAGATGGTTTTCAAATCCGAAAACCATCTGAAAATCCGAATAAAAAACTTGCCATGTGTACTGACCTTTATAGTAAGTTTGGATCTGTTACAATATAATTATACTATACTATATGTACTTTTTACTGTACTGTATATGGACCTGGCAAAGGTATAGTCAAATAAAATTTACTAACTGCAATAATTCAGTTTACTGTATGTAAGTACCCTTGCCAAAGAAAAATGCTTTGGGCAACATGTATGAATGGGGCTGCGCCAGTTTTCTGGTGTACTTTGAGCCAAAAAGAATGTATGAACAGGCGCACTCCAAACTTTGGCGCAATAATTCAATTTGTAATGCACCAAAGATTTGGCGTGTTTTCGGGGCGTGTCGCATTACATTCATAGAAGTAGACACATTTATGATTCTTTGACACCAAACCTAGGCACAGAACAGTTAGAACAGCCAGACCAGGTTAAAGGTGTTGCCTAAGCCTGAGTTGTCATACTGGCACTAGACTGCGCCTGTAGGTATGACCTGCAGAAGAACAGGTTCATACATTCTTGCGCATCCTACACTACCTTAAAGCTATTTAGAACTGGCCTGTCAGCGCCAACGTTCATACATATCGCCCTTTGTTGGCACTTCCTCTCATCCCATTATTCTCCCTCAATACAAAGTAAATGCGCAAATGTTAATGTATCAGTACTGAATGAATGTGTAGTAAGTACATAAAGGTAAATATGTGCATGTAGTTATACAGTTAACTGTTGCAAACAATTTTAAATTTTGAGCTGTAAGATAGCCCACACTTTATACAGTCTAGGCCTATGGACTGCCACGGGTCTGACTGCAACAATGCTCGTTTCTGCTGTATAATGCCCTCCATGCTATTCCTTCTTTGGGTGAATTCAGCGCTGGGGTGAACAATAATTTACTTTACTGGAGCCTGCAGCATCTCTGTCTGTATCCATATTTCCAGAGACTCTGTGGGCAGCATGTAAGATGATTCCTTACTGAGAAAATAATAGATTTTTTTCTTTTCAGATGGATTTATTAATATTTTCTATCACTTATGCAAACATATAATGTCCTGGTCATAAAAGACTATTTACAAGCTACAAGTAAAATTTATTTCAAGAGCTTACAAAAGTTTTTGTAGACTGACAAGGCTGTTTTATTTCTTATTGTTATTTCTAGGTGTTTCCATTTCAGATATTCTCTCCAGGTTTCTCTATCATTTTCAGTAGTTACAAGCCACAGAACAGCTAGTAGATGGTAAGTCATTGGAACACATACTGTATAACTAAGTGCTTCTTTGTACTAACCAATATGCAATTACACCCTTCTATAGCATTTTCTACATGACAAGCTGCGCATTTGAAAAACACCAAAGTAAATAGAAATTCAGATAAAATCAATAGCATATGCTATGTGTATGTAAAAATGATTTCATGTCATTGCTTGTATTTGCACTCACTGAACTTTTGACAATACAGTACAATAAGATGTTTCAAAAATATTAACATAACTGTAGCACAAACTGAATGCTGTGTATTACAAAGCTTGGGCAAACACTAGTACCAGTACAGAGTGCTTCCGTGAATTTACAATGCTATTATAGAGGTCACTTATCTATAGGAGCAATAGGCAATTGGCAGATGAAGAGGTGAGTGGAAAAATACAATGTGAGAAGGATAGGGCATTAAACAAATCTATTAGTCAGCTCACTATGAAAAGAATTTAGGCAAATACCTTGATTGAAGCACAGCACGGAGACTCCCAGTCAGCTCCTTCCTGGGAGAGTAATAGCAGTAAATTGTAATATGGATGATCCAGCGTGCAGGCTGTCGCCGTGAAAATCAGATGATTGCAGCTTTCTTTAAAATCACTTCATGTTTATTTTCAGCACATGTGCTGTTTCCCCTATGGGTATTATACCTGCAACCTCTATACTCTGCATAAAGATGTTTTAATTGCATGAAAATAAACATGAAGTGATTTTAAAGAAAGCTGCAATCATCTGGTTTTCACGGCGACAGCCTGAAAGCTGGAGCATCCATATTCCAATTTAAGGATAGGGCATTAGTACAATTATATAAGTTACTACTATGGGCTGAAATCTAAATGTAGCTGTTTGTAAATAGTTTTTCATTCTCATAAAGCGCTTTGATGGTTGGGGAGGTTGTAATATAGAAAATTAAACTGGAATAAGGGGGTTTAAAAGGTGAGGATTTTTTGTTTTTCTCTTTTTGAACCTCCAAATTCAGCTCACCAGCATTTTGTATACATGGAAAACTCCTTGAAAAACAAAGGGCCACATGTATGAAAACTGTCTAGGTCTAAGTCTTTCTTTTATCTTTGTTGCCCATAGAAACCAATCAGCACACTATATGAAATGAAAGGGGATGGGCAACAAAGAAAGTTTTAGACCTAGATAGTTTTCCTACATGAGGCCCTGAGGGCGACATGTATGAACGGGGCTGCGCCAGATATCTGGCGTCTTTACAGCATGAAAACTGGCGCAGCCCCATTCATACATTTTTAAATCTCCCACACGCCACTCCGGGGCGCATTACATTGAGCCTGCGGCGCTTTGTAATGAACCCGACCTCGGGGGGCATGCAGGAGGCGGGGTGCACTAGAACCATAGCCTAGCTATGTATTTGTAGCTTCGCTAAGGCCCTTCTGGGTGCAGTACAGTTGGAACAGGAAGATCACTTTGAAAGTGGTTAACCTGAGCCAGAAATGTTGTAACAAACGATAGAATGCGCCTAATTTATGACCCGCTGTAGATCGGGTTCATAAATCAGGCAAATTCTAGCCTATTATTAGGCTTCTGAAATTTGGCATTAACACGTCAAATTTCATGCATGTCGCCTTAAGAGCTTGATGTATGAAAACTGTCTAAGTCTAAAACTTACCTTGTTGCACATATCAACCAATCAGAGTGCCCCTTTCATTTCTTATAGTGCTCTTGAAAAATGAGAAGGGCGCTCTGATTGGTTGCTATGGGCAATATAGAGAGTTTAAGACCGAGACAGTTTTCATACACGTGGTCCTAAATGTCTAAAATACACAAGCCCCAGCTATGGAAGCTAAAATTGATATGAGCCCTTCATTCCTATCCTACCTGATGAGGGAGCCACTACGTCCAGTAGATCAGGAGTCCCCAGCTCCAGTCCTCACGCCCCACCAACAGATCATGTATTCTGGATTTCCTTAGCATTGCACAGGTGATATAATTGTGGTCAGTGCATTCTGTGGGAGATCCTGAAAACATCACCTGTTGGGGGCCTTGAGGACTGGAGTTGGGGAACACTGCAGTTGAATAAAGAATGTCGAATTGGCCACTTACTCGGCTCTCTCAATAAAGGAGAATAGAGAGAGATGTACGTTTGGTCCCCTCTTTCTCTGCTTGATTGAAGCAGCCGCCTCACCAAGCTGAACAAGGATCAGGGGACCCACATTTAGAACAAAGAGGCGGAATAAACATATATAAAATCAGTATGTAATTTCAATACTTCCCAAAAGTTTAACTCCAGAATCTCAGAGTTTTTTAGTCCACCCATGAAAATGACCCTATCCCACCAAAGAATACCACAAGGAATACTTAACACACCTTTTTGGGTTGAAGTCAGCATAGACAACCCCACCATTGCATTCCAGTTTGTGAGACACAACCAGAGAAAGCAAGAGATTTGGCAAATATACACTCGAGACAAATGGCCCCTACTGTGAATAAGCGACCTGGAAACTGCAGAGCAATACGTGTGTCTAAAACAACAGTTCAGTAAAACCTACTGCCCCAGAGCAGATGGATAATCTCTGCACCTCTAACACAGAATATAAGCTTCTATTTCCAAGGCAGTATTGGAATTGCACCTCTGCTGATTAGAGTTGCTTTCTTTAATGAGCCACATTTTCTGCTTCATCGAACTGATGGACATTGGCGTGTCAGCTGAGAAACTTCAGAGAACAAACACCCTGCAACCATTGCTGGCAGAACACAAGCTGGTGGTGGCAGGTGGGGAATGTTTTCGCGGCATTCTCTGGGAAACTCATCCATGTGAAAGATACTCTCAACCAATTTGGGTATAAATCCATCCTTGCAGACCATGTACAGCCATACAGGTTAATTGTCGTATGGAAACTTCTAGCAAAACAATGTGACAGGGAAAGAAATGTCGGACCGTGATGGGTTGGAAGAAATGTATGACTTCCAAGTATTACCCTGGCCCACTAATTACACAGACTGGAACAAACTTGAGCATCTGTGGAACCACCTTTATTGTGTCATGTCACTCTATGGATGCTCCCCCATTCACCTGCTAACAGCTTTAGGATGCTCTGTAATCAGCATGGCTCCAGATACATGTGATAACCTACCAGGACTTTATTGAGTCATTCCCAGCCCTTCCAGCTTATGTTAAAGAACTTAAGTCATACAGACAGCAGGTGGCGCTGAGTTATGTGTTAAGTGTTTCTTAGCTTATGCATTGCTATGCTAGTTCTTGTTACTGTACCTGTTACGTTTCTCTCTTGTATCCTCCATGTTGGCAAGACTCAAGTTAAGTATGTAATGGTGTCTGTGTATCTCCAGTAAACATCACAAATGGATTTACTTCCACAACGGTCTGTATGCCTTTGCTTCTACTCCAGATAGCTGCAATCTGCAACAGGTTATGGGCCAGGACGCAGAACACAAAGCAAAGCGCCCAGAAAAACAGACAGGACAGCAGCAGATCCTGGTGAAAGATCCTCATCTCCTGAATACAAGTAAGACAGGGGGTCTAACATACAAAGGAGAGGATCAGCAGAATGGCCAGCAGCTCAGAGCTCAGACTAACAGTGTCCAAGCTTAACAATGAGAATTATCAGCTATGGAAGTTTAAAGTGGAAATGTTGTTATCCAGGGACGACCTGTGGGAGGCCATTACCACAGAGAGACCACAGATCAATTACCAGGAATGGGACAAGAAGAACAGACAGGCCCAGGGCCCCCTAATCTTTTAGTGGGGATCCCAGCTGATTCATATAAAACAGAGAAACAGAAAAGGGAAATTTTGGGTTTGCTTTACAAAAGCTGCATGAAAGATCCAGTTTAAGCAGCAATTATTTTGCTCAGAAAACTATACAGAATGAGATTTTGGAAAAAAAAAGACATGCAGGAACATATAAATGCAATGTGGAAGGGGTTACACATTGAGGACAGTGGGTGAAGACAAAAAAGACAGTCATGTAGCACCCATATTGTTTATGTACTTACCTGACTCTACTGTGCATGATCAATGCTCTGGAGCCCAGACCCAAAGCAGACCTGCCCCCTAAAATTTTGTAAAGACTTGCCCAAAGTAAATTCCCAAAAGAAGAAAGGAACTTGTGCTGAATCCACAGACCCCATGCTGAACAGCTCTTAAAGCTACAAGATACACGTTTTCAAAAAAGGAAAACCCAGGCATTTTCAGATCCCAAAACAGGGACATTTAAAGAAGGACTGCATAAAGGAAGGCAAAAACCAAAAAAATTCCCAAAAGGGAACAAACAAAAGATCAAACTACTATATCCCAACCGATTTTAAAATTTGGGAAGGGTACATCAAAGTGACAAGTGATCAAAAGTGCAAAGCGGTGCATTGATTCAGTGCAACAAGTCCTGACAACAATAGGAACATCTTAAAAGGGCTAGACATAACTAAAAAAAAAAAAGATCTATCTTGCAGATGGAAGAAAGCATTAATCAAAAGGGAACGGGTCATGGAATCTTACGTGGCAAAAAAAAAACGGAGGCAGTTTAGTCATACCAATGCAGGATGTACTTTTTTTCCCAGCCGGGAAAGGGTGGACTGTTATCGTGAAAGAACTTACGTCAAATTAAAGGGGTAGAGTGTGCTATCCACGGGAAAAAAGGGAAAATAGCCATGCCAAATAAATGGCACTTGTATAACCCAGAAAGGCAAAGGAACGGTAAAACAATGCCACATGGACACACTGACTGTATACACATGTGGCACAAAAATTTTGGGCCACAGACACCTGAAGCATACAGGAACTACAGAAAAAAACCTGACAAAGGATTTTGTGTTGTCCATTGATCAAACACCATTAGGTGTGAATTTTTGCTTTAAATCCAAAGCCAAAAGGGGGCAACACTTCCCAAAGCAAGTAGAACAGGGCCTCAAGCCACTTGAAAATTATACACAGTGATGTTGGGGTCCATGAGACTAACACCCCCGCAGGAAACAGGATATAGTGACCTTCATGATGACTATTCAAGGTACACAGTTATTTACCTAATGAAAAAAAAAGTTAATTTTTGGATAAGCACGGGAACTACATAAAAAAGACAAGCAACAAGTTTAAAAGGGGAAACCTTTTGTACTGCGAAGGATAATGGAGTGAATTTACTGGACAAAAAAATTGAGCCTACTGAATCAACGGGGATAGAGCTCAAAAGACAGACCCTACCACCAAGCAAAATGGGTAGTAAAGGGAAGAACAGAACCCGACCGAAAGATCAGATTTTTCAAAAAATTTCGGGACTACATGAAAAATTTTGGGGTGAAGCCGCAATGACAGCTACTTATTTGCAAAAAACTTTTTCTAGAACGTGGAGAAAACCCAAAATACAAACTGTGGCATGGTAAAAACCCAAAAGGGAAAACACTAAGCGTGTTTGGCTGCAAAGTATTCTTATATCCCAAAAAGGAACCACCAAACTCCAAAACAAGCAGGGAGGCATTTTAAAAGTTGGATACGTGATAACGAAAGAGATACAGAACCCTAGAGCTAAAACAAAAGAGTTACTATTAGCAACAGTGTCACCTTTTATCGAAGAACTAAAGGATGGTGGATGACTACACGGAATCAAAAACAAGAGAAAAAACTGCAGTGATCGAGGGCCCACTGCATCCTCTAAACAAAAATCGAAGTAATCAAACTCAGATACCAAGTGAGATGACACAACCCACCCAAATAAGAACCAAGGCGTTAACTAGAAAAACAAGGGGAAGCACCAGCGCTCTCTCATAAAGGGGAGGCAGTTAGCCCCTGAAACCCCCATCCTGGGAAGAAAAGTCTAACTCCCGGGCGGGAAACCAGTAAATGGATAAAGGTCAAAAGGAAAAAAATAAAATCTTTGCATACACTAAAACGTTTGGGGGCAACAGAAATGCCCAAAAGGAAAAAAAAAGCATTGGCTGTAAATGGACCTTTAAAGTTAAAAACAATGCTGAAGGCACCATTGAAAAATTTAAAGCAAAACTAGTTGCCAAGGATACTCACAAAAAAAATTTGGGGAAGAACGACGAACATTTGCTCCGGTGGTTAAACACGCCACAATCAGAACTTTTCTCTCGGTAGCAGCTATCAATGAAATGCAGGTGAAACATTTCGATATAAAGACGCTTTCTTACATGGCGAGAAGAATTTACATGGGAAAAACCACCGGGGTTTAAAGACGAACAAAGACCAGACTAGTATGCAAACTTCAGAAAAATATATATGGTCAAAGCAGGCGCCAGAGCATGGGAAATGAAATTAAATGAGGTCCTTACCAATGAGGCTTTTAGGGGGATAAGGCAGACCCCTGCCTTACACGAAGAATTGATAAAAAATGGATTTTTGTGCTTATTTATGTGATGATCTTTTTGTTGTTTTGGCGAGAAGGGGAGAACAAGAAATACTACAAAACCCTTTAATCGAAATTTTTAGACCAAAAATCTTTGGGAAAAATAAGCAACTACCTCGGGATTCAAATCAAAAGGGGAAAAAAATGGAAGTTTTCTTTTAAATCAGCAGCAAAAAAATACAGGGAAAAAATTGGACTTTGGGTTGGAAAAAGCAAAAAGTGAAGTCTCCGATGAAACCAACTATTTGAAATAAATGAACAATCAGACAAAATTTCTACCCAAAAGATAACCCAATACAGGAGGGCCATAGGGAAAAATTTTGTACATTTCCACTGCTACAAGGCCAAATTTCAGCAGCCGTAGGAAATTTTTTGAGAAAAACCTCAATGCCCAAAACAGCAGGATTTTAAAGGGGGTAAAGAGAGTCTACCTATTTAAAGGGAACTCTGACCTAAAAGAAGTTACCCAAAAAGTAACCAATTAAACCTAATAGGGTACTTGAGTGATTGGGGGGGGAGACCCCGGGGGACAGAAAATCCACCAGTGGGGTATCTGTTTCTTGTTTTTGGTGGCCTGTAAAACTGAGTTGCAGAAAACAACTGTGTGTAACACTTATCAACGAACAGAGTACGTTGCACAGCGCATGCAAGTCAAGAGGCCCCTCGCTACGGCAACTATTGGACGACTTGGTCAACAACAGTTGGAACCCAAAAAAAGTTTCGAAGACAACCCGGTGCTTGCACTTGCACAAATGGAAAAGTCAAAACCCCAAAAACCAAGCATATCGACGTTAAGTTTCATTTTTTACGGGATCTTCAAGAACAAAAGTTCTGAATTACAGTAAGCCCAACTGAGGAAATGCTCGCGGATGTATTTACGAAGCCTTGAGTACAGAAAGGGATTTTTAGACTCAGTTTAAGCTCGGCCTAATGGACTAAGCCTTGCTGTTTTAGAAGGGGTTAAGTAATACAACACTACAGCTTATGTTAAAGAAGTTAAGTCATACAGACAGCAGGTGGCGCTGAGTTATGTGTTAAGTGTTTCTTAGCTTATGCATTGCTAGGGCAGTTCTTGTTACTGTACTGTTAACGCATCTCTCTTGTATCCTCCATGTTGGCAAGACCAAGTTAAGCATGTTATGGTGTCTGTGTATCTCCAGTAAACATCACAAATGGATTTACTTCCACAATGGTCTGTATGCCTTTGCTTCTACTCCAGATAGCTGCAATCTGCAACACAGCTCCTGTCAGTGCTGCACATGGTGATAACTCTAGATATTAGCTAGTGGCAGTACTGTATTTAGAACTTGTGCTGCCTTAAAGGGGTTGTCTCACTACATTGATTCATTTTACCTCAGTCCTGTTTTCTTGGTTTCATTTTGAATTCAAGGGCGTGTTTACTGGCTTCTACTAGGCTGCAGTAGAAGCCAGGTCTGTAGCTATAGCGACCAGTGCTGGCAGCGTATCACTATAGATCAAACAGGTCTGTAGCTATAGCGACCTGAGGAGCTGATACAGCCCATACAAGAGGGGATATCTCAGAATAGGTAGGACACTGTTAATGGACATATATTTCAGTGACTTGTTTTTGCAAGATCTTTAACATAAAAAGCAATCCTTGTATTGAGACAAGCCCTTTAAGCACTTTCAGTGCTCATGCTCCATGTTGGCGAGTCAGGCTCAAGCTGCCCACACACTTTAGATAGCTTTTAGCCAAACACTGTTTAGTGATTATGTATTTTATACATGTTTCCCCCTTGAACCAAGTTGGACAAGAGTTGGATCCATTTCATTATTATAGGGGATATTGTTGGAGATTGTTTATTTAAATACATTTTTGGGGGTTATTCTGTATAGTTTTTTTTATTCTTGTGTTACTAATAGAGGTATTTGACAGTTGCCCTTCCATTACGATCGCTGGGTCTTGGTGTCAGCCAGAGATGTTTTTTGTCACCCCAAACTTCCTCTTTTACCCGAATACTCAATGCACCAGGGATACTGGTAAGATCTGGGTTACCATGATGATCTGCTTCAAGGGCGGCTGCAGGCTGGAATTCTTAAGGTGGGATAGGGACTAACATTCAAGAACATCCCTATCCTGTTAGTATCTGCCTGCAGCTGTCGGTTTTACCTTGACTTGTTAGTAAAAATCAGGAGAGGACAACACATTGTTTTCTATTACTAAATTACTTATTCATTGACTATAGTGGAAAAAACATTTTTAGATTTTCAATAAATAAATTTAAAAAAAAACTTGAGGTTCCCCCCTTTTTTCATAACCAGCCAAGGTAAAACCAGCAGCTGCAGGCTGATACTGTCAGGATGGGGAAATCCATGGATATTGGTTCCTTCCCATCCCCAATACTCCAGCCTCAGAGACAGAACATTACATTAGATGGGCCGCTTCTGATGGTTATCTGGCTCTTTCCAGTACCCATGGGGCATTAGGTACTGGGGTAATAGTGCGAGAGGGCTAGCATCAGTTTTGCAGTGATAGTAATGGAGAGGCATCTGTCAGATCCTCCATTATTAACACTGGAATAAAATGGTAAAAAAAGACAAAAAAACTGAGAAAAAAACATTTTAATTAAATGAACACTCCTTGACAACATTCCTCTTTGTCCATTTTTTTAATAAATAAATCCAACGCTGGTCCAAAATCGTCCACTGGTCAGATGTAGTCAAACGGGTAAACCTGTAAAAAAAAAATAGAACCACTACTAAAAATATGACAGTGCTAAAATCCATACAGGTTCCCTCAGTAAGTAGATATATATGCCCCCCTCAGTAGGTAGGCAGGTACGTAGGCCCCCTTAGTAAGTAGATAGGTATATAGGCCACATCGATAGGTAGGCAGGTATATAACCCTCAGGGCCCTAGTTGGAAGGTATCTAGGCCCCCTCAGTAGATATGCAGATATATATGACTCCTCACTATCAAGTAGGTATATAGGCCTCATTAAACATGAAAAACTAATACTCGCCTCTACTCCGTTCCTCTGGCAAAAACTTGCTCTTCTGGCTTGTGTCTGGCATGGGAGGCGGTCCTGTTGTTTGCGGTCTAGAAGAGATATTGGTGCAGGCAGGGGGTTTAATATCCCTATATTATGGGGGCCTGCAATGCTTACCCTCAGAAGTAGTAGTGGGATAGCAACCTCCTCCTCTCCATCTCCATCTCCTCACTCCCACTCTAAACCCCCGCCACTCCATCTCTACCCCGACTCTAACCACCTTCTCCCTCCACACTCCAATTCCTTTTATCCCCCCACTCTCTAACCACCCTCTCCCCCCTCACACTTCAACCCTCTTCTCCCATTCCCACTCTAAACCCCTCTTCTCTCTCCCTATTCTAACTTCCTTCTCCATTCCACACTTCACACCCCCCCCCCCCCCCCCCCCCTCCACACTGGAAGCCCTGGAGAATCTAATCTCCCTTACTGTCCTTGCGTTCATTGATGCCAATCTCTGTGGCACCACTGACACCAATGAGGCTGCCACAAGTTCCCTCTGACCCCACCGGCACTAATGAACCCCTCCACCCACAAGGACAAATATGGACCGGGCTGGTGAAAATAAGAATGTGACTCGACTGCCTACCTGTAATATCCTGTAAATATATCATCACTGTATGAGATGGGAATACTTCTTTAGGCAGGTAATGCATCTTAACAGCAAGCAATCTCTGAGTTAGGATAGGGACAATAAGGTTTGTGAGTACTGAAGTCTCTAAAGTTGTCAATGGTTAAATACCGTATATACTCGAGTATAAGCCGAGTTTTTCAGCACAAAGAATGTGCTGAAGAATCCCCCCTCGGCTTATACTCGAGTCACTGTTGGCACTCGGGCGCTGCGATGGCCCGTGCGCCGAAAGGGACACTTCAGCTATATGTGACTCCTCAGGGAGCGCATATAACTGAATGCCGAGTACAACTGACAGCGTCTGGGTGCTGTGATGGGCCAGGCACTGTCAGCTATCTCTTCCCCTGTATGCAACTCTTCCGGAGCGCATGCAGGAGAAGAGATACCACTGCGGAGCAGAGAGCCAGCGCTCCGTGCTCCGCAGTGGACTCCGGGCGGCCGCAAACTCGTGGCTGTCTGGAGTTTCCGGCACAGGCAGTGTGTGTCATCATGCTGCGTGCGCGGCCTGATGACATCACCCATCTGTGCCGAGAAGATACAGGAGAGGGCGCGGGAGGCCGGACAGCGAGGAGGCGGAGCGGCGAGGGAGACGGAGCAGCGGGGAGCCAGGTAAGTGGGTTTTTTTTGTTTTAAAACCCTGTCTATGCCTGCCTATAGCCTGCCTAGAGGACCTATACCTGCCTATAGCCTACCTAGAGGATCTATACTTGCCTATACCCTGCCTATAGCCTACCTGGAGGACCTATACCTGCCTATAGCCTACCTATGGGGGACATACCTGCCTATACCCTGCCTATAACCTGCCTAGGGGGACCTATAACTGCCTATACCCTGCCTATAGCCTGCCTATGGGATCTATACCTGCCTATAGCCTGCCTAGGGGGACCTATACCTGCCTATAACGACCTATACCTGCCTAGGGGACCTATACCTGCCTATAGCCTGCCTAGGGTGACCTATACCATGCCTATAGCCTGCCTAGGGGGACCTATACCTGCCTATAATGACCTATACTTGCCTATAACCTGCCTAGGTGGACCTATACCTGCCTATAACGACCCATATCTGCCTATGGGGGCAATTACCTGCCTATAACCTGCCTATGAGGACCTATTTCTGCCTATAACGACCTATACCTGCCTATAACCTGCCTATGGGGACATATAGCTGCCTATACCAGCCTATAACCTGCCTATGGGGGACATATAGCTGCCTATATCTGCCTATGGGGGACATTAAACTGCCTATACCAGCCTATATCTGCCTATAGGGTACATTAAAATGCTTATACCAGCCTACTGTATATCTGCCTATGGGGGACATTAAACTGCCTATACCTGCCTATATCTGCCTATGGGGGACATTAAACTGCCTATGTAATTTTATTGGTATCTATTTTTATTTTCAAAATTCACCAGTAGCCGCTGCGTTTTCCACCCTAGGCTTATACTCGAGTAAATAAGCTTTCCCGGTTTTTATGGCAAAAGTAGGTGCCTCGGCGTATACTCGGGTCGGCTTATAATCTAGTATATACGGTAAGTTGCACTGTCTATTCTGCATAATGACATCGGGGAAAGGGGTCATATATAAGTATTGTCACCGTAGAGGAGCAGCTTGAAGACAATTTCCTACTGTGAACTTATTTTATAACACTGTATATGAGTTATGTACAACATATAAATTATTCTTTCGTTTACAATGTGCTGGCTTTATGTAGCATGAATACATTACTCCTTAATAAGCATGAGAGGTTATTGGGGCATATACTAATAGCAGGCACTACACAAGCATGGAATTTTAGTGTAGAATGCATTGTTATGCACTCAACATTATTAATTACATGCAGTCCCTGGGTTGTGAACGGGATAAGGACTGTAGGTTTGTTCTTAAGTTGAATCTTTATGTAAGTCAGAACAGGTATATTTATTAAATGTAACTCCAGCACAAAGGTTTTTTTTTTTAGTTTTGTGCAGGGAAAGGCTTTTACATTTGTTTTGCTGTCTGTGTCCCTGTTAAGAAGATTACACCTTATTTTCACCTCATGTGCTGCTGTGGCATGATAGAACTTGTCGATCCACAGCTATTATCTGCTATGGAAATGGAACTACAAGTGCCAGCATGCTTCATAAGTCTCCGTTTGTAACTAAGGGACAGATGTAAGTCAGAACAGTGTAAGTCGGGGACTGACTGCATTTTAATTCCTGATTGTACACACCAGGTAAAAAGATTTTATCACATGGTAAAAAAAACTCTGCACAGGTCAGTCATAGCTAGCTCCATGCATAAGAATGTGCCATCCTTTCCATTCACTTCTATGGGAGCTCTAGAATATAGCTGGGCACACTCACTCGGTTATATTTGGAAGCTCCCGTAGAAATGAATGAAAAGGACTGCCACAATCCCTGCACTCCTCATTCTCATGCATGGTTGACTCACAGCTACAGTAGCTATGAACGAACTGTGCATGGGATTTTACCTCCTGGTAAAATCTGTTTAAAGGATCACTCCGTATTTTTATTTTCATATACTAGTGCTATTAGTTAGTAGCTTGAGAAATGGCCCAGAGACATACCCTAAAGCTGCCCAGGGAGATACCTATGTTTTTTTTGGAAAAAATAAATTAGCACTTTCTTAAAGAAAGTTACAGGACACAACTCATACACAAGGCCCATGAGCCAAATCTGGTATGCTACATAATTTTATGTTGCCTGTAAGAGTTTAGGTACAGTAAACACGGATATAAAAGGGCCAGTTCTTGCTAGAGGTGATGAAGTCAGGAAAGGGAGCATTTTGGATTCTGAGCTACAGTGCACACCTTTATATTGCTCCGTTCAGGTGGTGGCACAGTTATGACTGCTGTACCCAGGTATCCTAGCCACCCTCCAAGGTAGGAAGACTCAGTGCTAAAGACGTGGAAGGGGCTGGCTATTAAGTAACCTTAAAGGGGTTTTGCCACAAAGTAAAATTGATGTGGGAAGTTTGTAAATTAAATAATAAACATTTTCACCATTTATCATTATTAAAAATTCTGCACTGTTTTTGTCCTAGCTGCTCCTTTAGTGATCCATTGTTTACAGCTCGTCTCCAGGGGATACGACCAGGACTGAGAGCTTCTCAGTCCTGGTCGCACATGCTCAGACATCACCGCTCCTCACAGGCAGCCACTGAGTGTTTAAACCCCAGGTGCTGTTGTAACAACCGGGATACCGATGGTATTGGGGTCAGGTATATATATATATCATGGGTAGGACTCACAGTATGGCTGGTAGGATGACCCTGGTCCCGGATGTCCAGAGAAACCTTCTAATGTCCCCAACTACCCGCCCCCATGTGGCACCTGACAATGATGACAGATAACCAAGCTTCGGGGATAGTTGTTGCTCCTTTACTTAGCAGGACGAGGTAATACAAATGTACAGTTATGATGATGATAATAGTGGACTTCACAAACAATACAGTGGCTGCTATAGGAAATATCCAAGTAATCAGGTGATGGAATAGTTAAATAACAGTCTCTTTTGCTAACTTGTAGGTACTTGGGTAGTTTACTATACATGATGCTAATGATGGCCTGCATCCAGGGGGCTGTGCCTCAACGACTGGGTACACATAACTACGAAAGCAAGGGACTGTGACGGGAGACCTTCAAGTTTCAACAGTCCAGCTATGGGCTCTTACTTAAATCTGTGTCCCACAGACTTACTTGAGAACTGTGTATTGATCCCAGGCGTATGGATGAACAGGTGTGTAGTATTTGGTAGTAGCATGTAAGTGGGAGAGCTACCCTTTGAATAGTATTGTTATCCTACTTTCTTAAATGAAAGTGTGTGGTTATATTGTCATGTTTGGTATTTGG
>JAODAL010032793.1:0-22500 GCA_025379985.1 Phyllomedusa bahiana
AAAACCTTACTGGGTTTCCCCCCCTGTCCATCAAACTGCACAGTGGTTTTCCCTTTTATATTTTCAGGTGTCAAAATAATGGACTCAACGGTGTATTACAAGGGTAATTTCACTCACCGGCCACTTTTAAATTTGGGGACACCCTGCCCAGTAACGGGTTTTGGGCCCCCTTTTTCCCTTTAAACGCCTTTAATTTTTTCGTGGGGTAATTTCCCCCCCCGGTTTTTTGCAAAAGATTTCTCAATGGTAAACCCAAAGGGGCCCAAAAGAGTCCAAGAAAAAAATTCCCCACACCATTAGAAACCCCCCCACCACCGAACCGTTGATACAAGGCATATGGATCCAAGCTTTCAAGTTTTTTTGACGCCAAATTCAAACCCCACCCTCCGAATTTTCCCCAGCAAAATCGAGGGCTCATCAGACTGGCAACGTTTTTTTTTCCCAAACTTCTACTGTCCAATTTCGATGATTGGGGAAATTGAGCCTCATTTCCTGTTCTTGCTTTAAAGGAGTGGGACCCGGTTTGGTCCCTTCTGCTGCTGGGAGCCCATCTGCCCCCAAAGTTTTGCCCTAAAAAGTTTCGTTCGAGGATGCTCTTTTGCCCCACCTTGGTTTTTAACGGGGGGCTATTTGAGTCACTTTTTTTCCTTTTTATCAGCTCGAACCATCTGCCCCCCTTCTCCTTTGACCTCGGCAAACAAAAAGGCATTTCCGCCCACAAGACGCCGCTCACCCGGAAAGTTTTTTTTTTTTTCGGGCCGTTTTTCCGAAACCCCCAGAGAAAGGGTTTTGCTTTAAAAAAACCCCGAGATCACATTTCTGAAATAATAACCAGCCCTTCTGGCAAACCCAAAAACCATGCCACGTTTTTAAAGGCACCAAATCCCTTTCTTTTCCCCCTATGATGCCCCGGTTTTGGGAAATGCAGGAAAATTTTTCTTTACCCGGTCTACATTTCCGCCATGTGGGGTTGGGGATTAGAAATTAAGGGGTTTAAAAAGCATTGGGGCAGGTGTACCTAATAAAGGGCCGGGGAGCTTTTCATTGCTACAGTTTTGGGGTATGCTGATCCTGTCCACCACCAAAAAAGCCTACAAAAGGCAGGGAGTATCAAAAACTGGGCCCGGGGCATGAAGCCCACGCGATCAATCATTTTTTTCCTTTCCCTTATGTGGAAAATTTTGGTATGTTTAAAGTCACTTTCCCCAAGGGGAAAAGGCACCCGGTTTCACATGGAAAAGGAAAGCTGGCGGAGGCACGGTGATGCTCTGGACAATGTTCTGCTGGGAAGTCTCGTCATTTAGGATATGTTCACACGGGGTAATTTCGACGTGCATTTCGTGTCGTATTTGTGCGCTAGAGATTACGCCTCCTCTCCCCGCTTGTATATTACGATCGTTTGTACGTGTGGGGAGATAAGTGACATGTCAATCACTTGCAGCGAATACGCGCAGCGAGTAATGCATGTCTATAGGGCCGGAGGATGACAGCCCCCCCGCGCCGCGGGAGTACGCAAGTGTTAGCGCGAGCTCCCGAAAGACACGATGTACTGCGGCGCGTACTGTGGAATGTGCTGGAAAAACAGGTTTGATCCTGAAGAACACACTGCGCAAATTACAGGACTTAAAGGATTTGGTGTCAACGTCTTGTTGTCCGATATCACAGGACACCTTCAGCGGTTCAGTGGAGTCCAAGCCCCAATAGATCAGAACAGTTTGTAGCTTAAGGGGGTCTTGTGCAGTACAATACAACAAACATAAATCTATATATAAATCCATAGTACAATAATGAACAATGTACTATTATATAAAGTACTAAGCAGAAAACACAGGTTTATGGAAAAAAAAAAAAAGGCGTGGAAGAAGGCGAAAGGGAAGGAGTAAGAAAGAAGACAAGAGGGAGTCAGAAAGATGCAGAAGGAGAGAAAAGGAGGGAGATTTTTTATCTTGATATATTGTGTATTATTGGTGGTGTAATCTGTAAGGGCGCGTCCCCACTGCACAGGACAAATACCAGCCGGTTTTTGTCCTGTTTTAGTGCCGTCCCCGCGGCTGCGGGGAGGGGGGGGTTGGCTTTTCTCCGCGATGAGCGAAGAAAAGCCCTCCCCTTCCACATTGACATGCACAGATTCCGTCCGAAAACCGGACAGAAGAATGTGCATGTTCAATGTTTTGCGGCTGGACCGCGGGCAGAAAAAACGCCTGACGGAAAACCCGTGCAGTGGGGACTGCTGCACGGGTTTTCCATAGAGCACAATTGTGCTCGTTTTCGGGAGGTTTTTCAGGCAGTCTGGAAAACCGCAAACCGGCTGAAAAAACAGCCGAAAACCCGTGCAGTGGGGACATGGCCTTAATGTTGGTCATAGGGACACACAACAAGTATCGCTCCCTAGCACACCAACAGCGATGCCTCTCGATGGCTACAGGGATTGTCTGAAGAAATCCGTCCACCCAATTTTCACCAGCTTTCAAATCATTGATTGTTCTAGTCTAAAAGCGCCTCGAAATGAAACTTTTTTTTATTTTTTGTTAAAAGCAATATTCCTGGAAAGCATTTTTCTTTTTTTTTTTGAGTAGTTCTATGCAATTAAAAATTACATAAAGCCTTTCCTTGTCTCGCTGTCATAGTAATGAGACTAATCTCAGTTTACCGTAGTTACTGCTTATCTGCCTGTAGTCTCATTACAAATAGCAGGGAAGGACAGTGATCACTCTACTGTTCGCTGGACAAGCCGAAACAATGATGGCGGAAAAACAGACAGGACAATGACCAGAGCAACACAAGAAAGGATAATGGGTCCATCTTTTCCTGTGTTGATGGCTCCAGCTGATCTCACCTAAGGTATGTTCACACAATGTGTTGAGTCCATGTGAACATACACTTTTAAGAGCCGTTCACACGGCTTATTTAGGGCACAGATTCCAGCCGTATTGCGTGCCGTACTGTGCTGCAGTACGGCTGGAATCCGTCCCAGCCATTACGGTAATCCACAGTTCTCATAGAGAACTATGGATTCCGTCTCTCCTCCCCACTCGGCGAATACGCCGGGCGGGGAGAAAGTGACATGCACATTATCCCGGAGGGATACGCGCCGTGTATAATGCATGTCTGTGGGGCCGGGGAGCGGCACCCCCGCCCCTTATTCAAGCCGTAATTGCGGGCGAAATCCGTCCCGCAATTACGGCTTGAATAAGCCGTGTGAACCGGCCCTTAGATGCGTGTTTGGATCCATCTGTCAGACCCCAAACGGACCCAAACACGTATCTTATAAATAGCAATGTGATTTACACTGCTTAATATGAAACACTCTCACTCCGTCTTTCGGATCCATTCGAAGAATTTATATGTTAATTCTTGGACCGAAGTACGCAGCAGAAGCCCTATAATAAACTATAGGGTGCGATCCTCCTCCATTCAACACGGATCCAAACACGCAGCTGCATGATGGATACGTGTTGAAAAATTATTTCAAGTAAAGCCCCCTCAAAAGAAAAGAGGACATTCCCTTCGGATAAAAAGGATTCAATCTCCAGAGGAGAAGAGCGTTCTTCACTGTAAGAACTGTGAATCTGTGGAATAGCCCGCCTGAGGAGCTGGTCACAGCAGGAACTGTAGAGAGTTACCAGAAAGGCTTAGATACCTACCTGGAACTAAAGAATATTAATGCGTATGTAGCTATGTAAACTTCAGGATCCTGTCTGGTGGAGGCTCGGGGGTCAGAGATAGGATCTCCCTTGGAGCAGATTGGTTCTTGCCTTGTTGGTTCCAGGGCATTAACCAGTGGTGAGGCTGGGCATAATGTCCTTATCTCCCTCCCTTCACCCACTTTTTCCCCACCCTTGGTTGAACTTGATGCACACGTGTCTTTTTTCAACAGTACTAACTATGTAACCAATGCGTTTTTGGGTGTGATTTTCGGATCCAAAACGGATCCAAAAACGCTGTGTGAACAAACCCTTACGCCTCTCAGGCCCTTAGTGGGCCCTGGAAAGAACCATCAATCGTCACTGCTGGAAAGTCAGAGAGACAAACCAGGAATGCTTAATGGTTTGAACTATAAGAACGATTTGTTGCATCATTACTGATGTTATATTATGTTATTCAGCAACAATGTTTTTAAACTTCACTTTTGTCATTTTAATCATGTGATCAGGATTTCTGTTCCAATCACATGATCAGGTTGAAACATACGTTTTTTGTCTTTTGTATATAAAGGGGTTGTTTGCATTATGTGTATGCACGCCATGAATAAGGGTTGTTGCAGACAAACCAGGAAGTCATGTGCATACAGGGTAACTTTAAAACACTGTATAAAAAACCCAAAAACTTAACCACCCAATAAAAATATAAAATCTATTTAATAGTCACATAGTGCGTGATAATATGTGAAACAACACATTTTTGGTAGTGTCCCTTTAAAGACTGTTATCCATCAAATTGTTACCTGATCCTAGAAATTAACAACCTAACCACCTTATCTCAGAGGTAATTTCATAGGAAACCACTTGACCTATCTGTACACCCTGTGACTGTAGGGGGAAAAAAGTAAATCAAAAGCCCAGAGGAAAGCTACAAACATGCAACAACAAAACTACATGCAGATGGGTCATTAGCAGCACTGGTCAGATTTAATGGTGCCTGTTCCTTTAAGTCACGGTCACATTCATAACTTGGCCGCTGCCATACGTTTTATGATGGTGGAAAGCACCTTGTTGTCCAGAATTTTTTTAATTTTTAAGGCAGAGACCAACTAACAGGAAGAAGGTCACTAAAAAGAAGCTAGAAAAGGTGGGTAGGTTGTGTAGTGCCGCATGTGACCGCAGCACTGGTAGGCTGGTGTGAACCGTCATCGCAGCAGATATTTGGCACGGTGCTGCGCCTTTTGGACAGGACTGCAATGTTTATTTAATTGAGATTTCACGGAAGACGCTGCACAGTGTAATTGTATGCAGGTGTGAGCTCGCCGAGCCCCAGCTGCTTCTAATAAATAAACTAGAACAGATTTTACGCTCTGTATGAGACTCAAACCCTAGAACCGAGCAAACGGGATGGTGTGTATATCCCTTTAAGAGAGGCTCATTACACATAGGGGTTCACCTACCCAGTAGGGGGTATTATAATATAATATGGTATAATGTTACATCTCTAGCAAGAAATGTTATCACGGTTGTGGGATAAATCCTAGGACTTACGTCCATTTTTATGTGTCATTTATATAAGTATCAGCTGCAGAAAGTGTAGACGTCCCGGCCACAGGTTTGACACCTTTGGTCACAGGTCAAAAACATCTAAAAAGCAAAAGTTCTCAGTTTATGGATTTAGTGAGGCTCCTCTGTCCCATAAGGTCTCTCCGTTTGCGAAAGGCTCAGACCGGTAAACAAGAAGATGCTTAGCAATTGATCCGAGTTGATTTTCTGCTGCCTGCGAGTATCTTGTGGCTCAAGAGCGCAGCCTGTGTGTGGAGCTGGGGACTGCAGGCAGGACGCTGCTGACCAGAAACCATGAAAATCAGGAGACTGTGTGGTGTGAATGGCTCTAAATGATGTTCTGCTAAAACAAGAGTCATGTCTATGATAATGAAGTCATCACAAGCGTCAACCTGTAATACTTGTATCTACTTTCTAGAGTACCCTCCATCCAGCAACAGGGAACATATCAGCAAGGCCATCATCACCAACCCAGCACCAAGTAATAAGTGAGGACAACAAGTCTCCAACCTTAGTCTGTGCTCCTCAAACCAATCGGACTGCAAGCTCTTCCTGTGGGGAGGCAGAACAAAGACACTTGGGGTGGGGGGGGGGGGTCAATGACTGGTTAGAGACGGAGGCCAAAACCTGGAGGCTGACACCTAAAAGGGGTGGAGGGGGTTTCCAGGAGGCAGACACCTGGAGGGTAGTGGGGGAGTTCCTGGACATATGGGTGGGTGTGGTGCCAGGAAACCTGGGGGGGCTGTCAAGACCTGGACACCTGGGAGGTTGCCAGGTTATGGACACCGACTTTTTGGGGCGGTGACAGGACCTGGACAGGTGAACAGACAATGACCTTTTGGGGCAGTGACAAGATAATAACCACCTGGAGGAGGGTAACAGGACATGGACACCTAGGGGGTGGCAGGATATGAACACTTGGACAGGTGAAAGGACACTGACTTTTGGGTGGGTAACAGGACAATGACACCTGGTGAGGGGGAAAACAATACACTGACTTTTAGGGAGGGGAGACAGGACATGGACACCTGGACAGGTGAAAGGACACTGACTTGGTGGTTGTGGTGGTGGTGGTGGTGGTGGGGGGGGTGATGGGGTGACAGGACAATGACACAGAAAAACAAAACACTAACATCGAGGCACAGGACAAAACACAGAGAAACTTGGGCAGACAGTATGATAAGACACTGACACCTGGGGTGAAGAATAACAATACACTGATACGTGGGGTACAGGATAGAGACATTAACCACACCTCTGAGAATGGGGGACTTTGTTTGCCTCTAAGAGTAATAGAGCAATCTGCTATTATTGATCCCCTATCTTAAAAATATGGTAAGTTTCTAGCAAGTGACTCTCCTCCCCTCTGCCCCCGTACAGTGCTCTGCAGGCTACACCAGCTCAGAGAGTGAAATGCCACAAACAGGAAAACTTCCAACAGAAGTTTAATCATCTCGGTTAAAGCTGTAATAGGATGAATAAGTAACAATTGAACAGTGCCACCAAGTGGTCACATGGAGTTATACAACACTATTACTGATGAGGCACAAACAGGAGGGTGCACATTGTAGTGTAAGACCCTGATGTAACACAAAGCATGAATCCCTCTCTATAGCGGCCGTATCTATACACAGAATATTACCCAGTATAGCACCCACTCCGCCTGCCTCCAGTATACAGCTGTACCCCCTGTATATTACAGCTGCAAAAATCTGGTGCAACGTGCTCCTGCTCTCCCTGTGCAAACAGATGGATGTTTACTTTTTATACGCGAAATGCGTTTACCCTTTAGAAAAGCGCTGGAAATAATGAGAAAAATGACTCTTCTTCAAGTTTTCTGCTTTGGATAATCCCCCATAATGCCCTGCTGCTGGAATTCTCAATGATAGGGATCAGCAAGTAATTCATTTCCCTACAGCGCCACCACTGGGGAACAGAAGCATTACACAGTACTCACAGAAACTTCCTTGTGTGATGTTGTGTCCTCCAGAGCAGGGGGCGCTCTCTGGAGTCATGTCCGCTATTATAGGAGGGTTTTGAACGTTGGACCCCCACAATTATTCCAGAATTTCCGAATAGAGGGAATAACAAAAAACTGCAGAAAGCGGAGTCCGCTCAAGTATTCTAATAGTATCACTGCATAAACCGGGTCTGGAACAGAACGTTCAGTGTAATTACTGCCAAAACATTGATAAGAAGGATAAAATTCAGGGATAGTGTTGCCTACACGTTCACCTTCTATTGATCCGAACACTTTCTATGATTGACATCATTAATTCCACCACAGATTTGATTCCTACGAACACTGGGCCTCATGTATGAAAACGGTCTAGAATTAAGACTGTCTTTGTTGCCCATAGCAACCAGAGTTCGGCTTTCATTTCATGTAGTGCTCTGGAAAAATAAAAGCTCAGCTCTGATTGGTTCCTCTGAGCTCTGATTGGTTGCTATGGGCAACAAAGAGTCTTAATTCTAGACCGTTTTCATATATAAGGCCCAATGTTGCTTGGAATCAAATCTGTGACAGAATTAATGTCGCCATCCATAGAAAGTGTTCGGATCAATAGAAGCTGAACGTGTAGCGAATATTATACCTGCAATTTATTCTTCTTATCAATGTTTTGTCAGTAATTACACTGAATGTTCTGTTCCAGCCCCGACCTATGGCTTTTGCAGTGATACTATTAGAATATTCGAGAGGACTCCGCCTTCTGCAGCTTTTTTGTTAGGGTGCTTTCAGACGGTGCGGTTTTGATGCATTTTTTTGGATGCGTTTTTTGTGCAACAATGTATAGCATTAATTGTTGTGCCTTCCTGCACAAAAAATGCATCCAAAACACGCATCAAAAACGCACCGTGTGAAAGCACCCTTATACACCCTGTTAGGAAATTCTGAGTTAATTGTGGGCAACAAAGACAGTCTTAGATCTGGACAGTTTTCATACATAAGGCCCAGTGAGTTTCAGAACATGTATATGTGATTTGGTTCTACTAGAACTGATTTCCTCTTTGGTGAGCATTATGGGCAGCATGCATTAAATTTAGTGTGGAAACACCAAATTTCATGTGCATAATAAAAGTCTAGAATGTGCCTGATTTATGAACCCGCTCTACTGCCGGTCATAAATCAGGCACATTCTAGCACTAGTGCGACAGTTCTGGCTCAGGTAAACCACTTTCAAAGTGCTCTACCTGTTCCAGCAGTAATGCGCCTAGAATTGCTGTAGCAACGCTATAAATATGTAGCTTCGCTACGGTTCTAGCACTATGTAATGCACCCCGGAGTGGGGTGCAGGGAGATTTAAACATGTATGAACGGGGCCGTGTCTGATATCGGGCTGAAAAGACGGCAGATATCTGGCGCAGCCCCGTTCATACATGTCGCCCTATTGTATTCTGACCGTGCAGTGAACATTACACCTGTATAATAGTTGTGGCCATCCTGCCTGCCCAATACATTTTATTCTTATCTACTGGAAAATGCTTTAATCAGAGATTACATTTAAAGTTCTGTTTCAGACTAGGGTTACAGTTTTTGCAGTGATACTATGTGCCCACAACTGTGATGGAGGTTGCGTTAGGGGTCTCCAGCCCAGAAAAAAATCCCAGATAAAAATCTATGGTTTTCAGTAAACTGGAGATGATCATGGAAACTTGCCTGATCCCATTGCGGTCCATCAGGTGCCACTGGCTACCATCAAGCAGCTGATCCGGCACCATCATTGTGGTGGAGATTTAGTTTTCTCAGGGGTCCCAAAACAATGGAAATTGTGACAAGCTCTAAATTGTTACAACTATTCTGAAATATGAAATAATCACAACAGAATGGATGAAGACAAAGCATTTCAGCAGTAGATTTGTTCCTGTAGAAATACCTGCGGTCCGTCCATGGATTTGTCATCATTATCCATGAATAACAATGCAGTATCGGCTAAACCTTAATGTGGCGCAGTATTGTGCATGATATGTCAAGGTCAGTGCCCCTCTCCTGTGCAAACATGGATTCATCATCAGCATCTTCAGCAGAGAAGTACTGACATCTTAAAGGGGTTTTCTCACTAGGATGTTTCACAAGTAGTTTTACAGGCTGTGGGTGGTTCGATAGCAGTGATTGGCATATCTAGCATCTCTGTAAGAAACTGAGCCTTTATACTGACAAGTGCAGAAGATGTTATCTCTTCAGAAAACACAAGATATGTTGCAAGGACTGAAAACAATGGCTTATCTGTAATCTTGTTAGAGATAATTAGCTTGCTCTGGAGTGCAGCCCTTCCATGTCCCTACCTGCAGATAACAGTACTGGTGAAGGAACCACAGAAAGCTGTGTGCGCTTGGAACACATAACATGTCTCTTATCTCATGACTAAAGCAAAATCTATTGCACAATGTATTTAGGAAAAGTCTTCCTTTAACTGGCCCTTCATGTTGAAAGCTAAACTTTGTAGTGAGAAACCCCCTTTAACTCATTATCAACTGCCCATTGACTGTAGTCAGCGGGTGGTGCAGGTCCTCTTTCTGCAGCAACGTCTTTAGACATCACTGCAGCAACAGGAGTTTTGCGGCTCCCAGCACTGCAGCTGCACTTGGAACAGAGCTGTAATTAACAGCCCTGGCCCTAGAGCAGTCTCTGTAAGTGCAGGGAAGAAGAGGACACCTCTGATCCCCAACGCTTAACCCTTTGATTCGCGGTCCGTGACCACAGCATAATCAAAGGCAATTCCTCTGCTATATCGGGTCATCGGGAGCCTGGGGAACGTCTCTACAGTCAGCCCTGGGGACTCAGAGTAGCCCCATGGCTGTCTGTATAACAAGTCTGCAAACAGGGCACACTGCGTGCTGCCCTTACTGCGGCCTGTGTCATACTGACACAGTGAGTAAAGTATTAGCATACATAAATATGCTAATACATTACAAAGTGTAAAATATAAATGTAAAATAGTTATCTCTTCATGGGATTATAAAAAAAAAGTTCAAAAAAATTAAAAAGTGCAGAAAAATAAAAATAAAATTTCATTAAAAAAACAACCATGCCTACATTACACAAAAAACCCTACACATATCAGGTATCCGCACGACTGCAATACCCTGTAGAATTATTCTAACAGGTTATTTAGTGTGAAATATGAATGGTGTAAAAAATAATTAAACAAAACAAAAAAAGTGAAAACAATTCTACAGTAATTTATTTGTAAACTTGCAGTGTCCCCAAAATTACAACTTTTCCTGCATAAAACAAGGCCTCACACAACTGCGTCATTGAAAAAATACAAAAGTTACGACTGTTGAAACCCAAGGAGGTAAAAAAAAAAGAAGAAAAAAAAAGTGCTGGTCATTAAGGCCCTTTCAGGTTTGGGGCTTCAAAGGTTAAAATTTCCAATTGTGGCATCACTGCCTTAGATGGGATATTCTCCACCGAATGTTCATAATTCTATATAAAGGCAGCTATGTGAGGATAAGACACACCGATGCATAATATCATGGTGGAGAAGTCACTGCTTCCTATCTGTGGACAAATGTGGGCGACCTGGGGCCACCAAGATAAGAGGAGTCTGTTAGGACCATATTATGGGGGCAATAAGGAAAATCTGTGTGAGCGGTTAACCAAGGCTAACAAAGAGCACATACCATAAGGTCTCAATACAGAAAAATGTGATGGCCCATATATTCTGATACCATTATATAGCATCTGTACCGTTATATAGCATCTCATGAGATCCAATAAGAATGAGAACCAATGATTATACAAAGTGTTGGCCAAGTCCTTCATGTCCGTATTTGATGTTCTACAGCCTGACTGGAGCATCTGCTCTAAACCAGAACATAGGAATTAGCAGAGTAAATTAGGCTAAAGAAAAAAGTTTAAGTATATGGAAAAACCAAAGCTGTCCTTAAAGGGGTTTTGCCACGATCTTATTTCATACCTCCTGCATGCAGCTCTTCAACTCTGTGTGCTCAGAAGGGGATGTTGTGGGGATTTGTTTGAATTGCATATCATGTAACCCAGCAAGATGACAGAAAGGTCTGTTTATGTATAGAATTGTGAGTAGCTACATTGTAGATCAGAGGTAACATTTTTGCTTTACAGCATAAGGGTCTTTGGTTCAAATCCCTGCTGGAACTTAACCTGTGGATTTATTTTCCTCTTTATCCATGCATAAACCTCATTGAGGGTTCTTTTTTTTTATTTTGCAAATGTTTTTTACTTATTCTAACTAGTCCCAAAAGGACAGGAGTAGAATCACAGCACCCGGGTTTGAACACTCAGTAAGCTGCCTGAGAGGAGAGGTGATGTCTGAGCATGTGCGACCAGGAGTGAGGAGCTCTCAGCCCTGGTCGTATCCCCTGGAGATGAGCTGTAAACAGTGGATCACTAAAGGAGCAGCTGAGAATAAAACGGGGCAGAATTTTTAATAATGATGAATAGTGAAATTGGTTATTATTTAATTTTCAAACTTCCCACATCAATTTTACTTCATGGCAAATCCCCTTTAATGACAAACGTAATGTGTTTTGCGAAGGCTTTATCTGACTTCAATGTGTACAGCCAAGCCTTAAAATAAGCCATGGAAAAACCACAAAAGGGGGGCCAAATGAAAGAGAGGTACGCCAGATTAGCAGGGGGGCCCCTTTTCTAAAAAAAAATACGTAAAAAACCCATGACAAGGTTAACTTTCGGCTTTGCACTTTCTGATCTTTGGCAGGGGGACAGAGATACAGTTTTTGATAAGCCACACTGCCCTGCTGACCCTGTTAAACATACCCCAAATTTCCCAATTTCAAAGGACACGGGGCCCCGGGGTTAGCCTTTGCCCACACGCTGGATTCGGGTTTTCGAACCTACCAAGGACAAAAACCCCCAAAGGGTTTTGTATTTTCCCCCCCATTTTCTTTGTGGGTTTCCCTCTGGGTACTTTTTTCCCCCCCAAAAACATACTCATAGGATAATCAGTAATTTATATTTTAAGATCTAAAGGGGACAGGGAGCAATGTGAAAAGTGACAATCTCTGTACAGAGCGGGGAAAATTTAAAGGGCATTAAATGTAAAATAAAAACCACACAGCATTGTTAAAAAGGTTAAAAGGGAACCGTCACATAGATTACCCCCCCCCTTCTAGGCCACAAGCTAGTGCAGACCGCTTTTCCAGGCGGGTCCCTTTTTCCCTGTAAGATGCGAGTTTCGTGTATTTAATGCTCAAAAACTGCATTTTCAGGCCAAAGAGCATTCGAAGAGTCCTTCAGTGTCATTTTTTTTAAAACCCCGCCCCCCGGGGGGTAGCCCCCGCCCACCAAAACTTAAAAACCTTTTACTTTGAATGGGCAGAAAATTTAAAAACTGTCAGGGGGAGCAGCCTTGGGGGGGGCTAAACCCTCAAAAAAAGGTTTGAGGGGTAAATGCCTAAAACTGCTGCATTTTACGAAAAGGGACACAGCGCTGGAAACACCGGCTGACACTAGTTTGTGCGCCCTCAAAAGGGGCAAAACTATCGACAGTTTCTCTTAAAAACAGCACTCGAGCCTAGAAACCCCTTCAAGTCACATATTTACTGGAAAGACTCATAGGCATTGCAGTAACGGTATAGGGCTATATGTAAAAGTCTCAACGATGACACAAGGAGTTCCTACAACTCCATGTTACTGAGGCATAGGCACCATGTGCACCGCCATATGGTGCTCCGCACTGTGACTTATTATGGCGATATTATAAACTAAAGGCAATCTTCCACACCTCAGCCACAGTTTTATTGAGTGGTTTCTTTTTGAATAAAAGAAGCAAATCTTTGTGACTTTGGGGGTTTTTCAAAGCAGAGGCGGTACACATGACCCACTAAACCTCTAGGAGCCAGTTAATAAAGAATTTGGAGGCTGTTATGAGCAGTGATACTGCCACATGTATGTGGCCAGATAATGTCATTTATAGTCTTTTTGCGGCATGTTACCCATTACACACCGGGGGGCGGGCTTTATAGGGGCCCTCCCTTTGTAAAAGGTGCCGTCAATATACATATACTGTGAATACCTGACTAATTAAAAAATAAGGGGCATACATTGCATTTAAAATTCAGACAGTAAGCGCCCATCCAAAAATCAACACACCCAAAAAAGCCAAAAGGAGACTTTTTGGCCTATAGCTGCACTAGAGCACTCCCTGCACTTGGGCACTCACAGGCTCTTATCTGTATATAGATGTCCTGTGGCAGGTTCAGTCACTTTTTTATGTAAACCCCACCCTCCCCCCCCTTTTTTACAACATGGCTGGACCATTTTATAACGAGCACTTCTCACCCTTGCTCACCCATACACCCCAATGATTGTAAGCTCTTGTGAACAGGCCCCCCACACTAGTGTCTCATCTGTAATTATGAATTCAGCTTGAGTTGCTTTGTTCGTGTACATTATTCCTCTAAACTCTGCGTAAAGTGCTTGCCGGAATACATGTAGAGCTGCTATATAAATAATTAAACTATTATTATTATATAGCAGGCTGATCGGACAACATAGTCGAATGCACAATTCTATATAATAGCATCCAGCAACAGAATATACCATATATAGTATAGTAGTCAATCTGTTTTTTATACTATCTAATACATTCCTTGTAAAACACATATTCTGACATTGACTCCATATATACAATATATCTATCTATATATATATACGATACTATATAGTATATATCTATATATATATGATACACACACATATACATATTATACAAACCATATCAAATATAACATATACATATATGATACACAAATATACATACAAATATAAATACATATATATACACACATATTATATACATACATATATAAATACATATATATCTACACACATATATATCATAATACATAAATCATACACATATATATAATACACATATAAATACACATATATATACACACATATATATAGCATATATACATATATATACATTATATAGCACATATATATATACACACATATATATTATATACACATAAATATATACACATAGAGTACATATATATATACACAATATAACATATTACATATATACATACAAATACATACTCTACTATATATACAACATATAAATACTAATACATATATACATATATACATATATTTACAAATACATATATATCACTACATATATACAATATACATAATATATACAAATACATAAAAAAAATACATAATATCTGATATATAATGACATATACTACATATACATACATATATATATATCACTATATACATATATACAATATATCAATACATCTATCTACTAAATATATATACCTTATACCAGAACCTATAAAATATATCACAATCACATATATACTAACATAAATTTATATATATATATAGATATATAATACAAATACATATAATATATACATATATCATATATATTATCATGTATCTATATATATATATTACATATACATATAAATACATTCTATATATATACTTATATAATAATATACATATAATATATACATATCATATTAATACTATAACAAATATATAACTTATATATATATATCTTACATTCTTATTATATACATATAAATATATATATATATACATATACATTATAATATATAATATTACATTAACACTCAGATATATAATGTACATATACATATATATACATAAATATATAATACACTTATACATATATAAATACAATATATATATACTACATATACAATTACATATACATATAATATTAAATATATCATACATATACCATATATATTATACATATTATATACATATAGCTCTCTATATATTCAGAATACATATAATACAATATAAAATATAAGAAATATTATCATATTAGTCATAATATTATATTTATTATTATAATTTATTTATACTCTGTATTTTTTAGACATAATATCATATTAATATATAAGAATCATTGTATAGACAGTAATAGAGATTTTATTTCTTATATAATAACTAGGATATATTCAATATATAATATTACATGAATATCAATCACTAATAGATATATTTTACATATACTGATGAAGTGTTCACATATATAGATTATACTACTTATATATTCAGGAGATATAAGACATCATATCTTTATATATTAATATAAATTTCATAATTTAATTACTGATTATAGCATATTTTATGTATATTTTTATATAAATATATAAATAAGATAAATAATAATTTTTTTACAATACTATTTTATTTAATTTGTGTTATATTTATATAAATATATAGTAATATATTAGATTTAATCATTTTAAATTTTATTTCTTTTAATGTCGTATGTTTATTTATTTTTATTTGTATTCTTAGTATGTGTCTTGAGAGAATTTTTGAGATATTTTTTTATTATTGTGATTCATATGTAGTTGAATGTTTGAATCTTTTATTTTCTTTATTAGTTGTTGTATGAGTTTTATTAGAGTTTATGTTAGATGTTTTTTGTTAATTAGTTTTCTATGTGTGTGTGTATTAGATTTGATAATTTTTTTTTTTTTTAAATTTTCTTTTCTTTAGCTGAGTAATTTTTTTGTTTTTAGTATATATATTGAATTATATTATATTTTTGTTTAGTTGTGATTTAATAATGTATTTGAGTAGTTTTATATGTTTTACAGTGTTTATTAATGTTTTTTTTAGTTACATTTATTTATTATTTTCTTTGTTACTTTTTCTTTGTTAATGTTTATGAGTTTGTTGATAGTAAATTTCTATTAATGTGTTGTATTTTGTGTGTTTTTATTCTTGTGTCGAACAGAGGATTTTGTGTCTTATTATTTTGTTCTTATTTTTTGGTTCTTTTTTATTTTTGATTTATTTGTATTGTGTTGAAATTATAATATATATATACTACATATATATACACCTAATATTATAAGCTCATATATATAATTCATATAATATATATTATCATATATATATACATATATATCATTACACCTACATACCAAAAATAATACAGAATATATATCATATATATTACCATAATATATGATATACATATATATAAATATATGACTATTATCCATATATCATATAACATTAATATACATATATACAATTATATATACACCAATATATATACCATATATACATACATATAAATAAATATACATATATATCACATACAAATATATATTATCATTATATACATATATACTATATATTACATATATATACATATATATAATTTGATACAATATAGTAACATATATTTACATAGAATCCGTATATAACATTATATATATAAACATATATATATTACATATATATATATACATATAATATATACATATAATATTAATAACACTATAATTGTAACATTACATATATATTATAATAATACTAGCATATCATAAGTAATACTACTATCATATATATCACATATAAGATATACATATGATAATATATAGACATATATATACCATATATATATAAATATACACTAAAATATTACCACTTATATACATATTAGCAATATATATATACATATATATATCATATACATAATAGACATATATATATATTACCATAATATATATATACATATAAATACATTATTAATTAATATAACATATAATACACTATTCTATACATATATATCTAGCATATATATACCTATTTACATATATATATATATAGTAATATACAATATATATATACATATATATATAATATATACATATATATACATATATATATAACATTAATTAATACATATATATACAAATATATATAATACTATATATACATATATATAATATCATACAATATATATACATATATATATATACATATATATACATATTCATATATATACATATACTATATATAATATATATATTATATAATATACTATATATATACAATATATACTTATAACGATATAATATCATATACATCTATATATATATTACATTAAATATACCATAAACATATACTATACATCATTATATACACACATATATATATTATAACATATTATGATATATATCAATTGTATAGTACTACATATATATATAACACACATAATCATATATAATAATTAATAATCATATATAGTTTTCTACCATATATTATCCATATATAAAATATATATATATATATATATCATAATATATATCGTTAAATATATAAAACGAAAAAGAGAGACACAATGTCGGAATATGGTTAAACCGAAGACTTATATCAGGGGTTTACAGCAGGGAATATTCCTGACATATATTACTGCAGATTTAATAGACCCCAACTACACTAAAATATTAATATCAGATGATATTTGCCAGTGTTTCCCCACAGTACATAAAAGAAGAGGAACAGCATCCAAAGAGGTTGCGCGTATATAGAGAAAATGTTCACTACTGTTTAATTCCCCATAAACACTTCGTTCTTATGCATCGTGTATGCTTTGATTCCTTGGACTCGGGGTCCAGGTAACTTTGCACCCTTACTTTTTTTCATTACATAAGACTGTGGTGGGTGCTGAAGTTTTCAATTTAGTGTTTCACCATAGTATCGCACACAGTTACACGGTCATATTTTCTGCTGTACAGACGCCATTTTTCTTTTACAGACTAGTTACATACACGAGAACCACCATGGTCATCGTTCATTATTAGATATAACTCGGCGGCTGTTTTGGATTACAGAGGAGATTTTACGGCGAAGCAGCAAGGAGGAGGACACCCACGCGTTCTTGGGTACGAGCCATGCGCCCAGTTGTCTTTGTTTGCCATTTTAGAGGAGCTGCACCTTAGCGACCACAGTTCAAGCGTAAAAAGACATTGTGAGCTTCACTAAATAGTATTTCCAGTGACCCTCTAAATCCTTCAACCAACTGGCTCTGCTGTTGTCTCTGCAGATAAAGCCGAATTATTGTCAAAGTCGCGCCTGATGTGGATGGTTTTTTTTCCTCGTCTTCATTTTTTAAACTGATTAAAATTAAGCTGTAAAACACGTGACAGAGGAATTAGCACATTTAGAAAAAAAGAGGGGGGTGGGCAGTTTTTCCCCAGATCCCAATTTTTGAGCGCTGTTCAGCGATCGCGTCTATACGCGGTGAAATTCTAATGACTTTCCAGAGGTTTTTGATGTTGTGGTTTATGAAAAGCAGAAGCTGGTGTTTTGTGGTAAGGTAAGATAGAGGAAGGGGTCTGTTGAGGAGCGGTGATTGAGGACGCGGTGACATCGCCTCTGTTTTTCCGATAGGATCGGTGTCATTTTCCTCTCAAACGATAAGGCGCCACGCTGACAGAGCACGATTAGGGGAGAAGAAATGATTAGAAAATTCACTTTTTTTCTTTTTTTTTTATTGAACGGGGACAGGAGTGATAACAGTTCAGCCTTGGGGAGAGTGGGAAAAAAAACTCCTTAAAGAGATACGGGAATAGAAAATTCTTTCTTTAAAGAAGAAATACAATAATAAAATATCCATTAGGAGATGGAGAGAAACAGAACAATAGGAAAACGTACGGAGAACCACAGTCTCCCATTACCATATCCTCTATATATGTAGATATGTGCAGGTAGCAGTAATTGCACCAGTCAGATAGATCATCATTACTATGGGGATCCAGGTAAAGTAACATCTCCGACTTGCCGGCACATTATCTGTCTGACACTTTAGACAAGGAATCCTGGTATAAGGCGCACAGGCTGCAGGGTAAACACAGTAAAAATAAAAGCAAGTGGCCGTCTCGGGCTTGACGCTGCATAATGCTTGGAGGGAGAGCATAAAACAAATATTGATTCCTTCTTTTTTAATGTGGAGACATCTTAGCCTCTGTGTTTTGATAGTTCACAGAGAAGACCTTTCACCCGGCCTCTGGTGCAAAATACAAGTTAGATTCATCCGGATCTGAGATTTTTCCCCCTCAAGTTAAAATAAAAAAAAAAATTAAAAAAAAAAAAGAATAAAAACATTTTTGAAAGACTAAAATAAAAAAATAAAAATCCTCCTGACTCTGCACACGTAATTTGTGCTCACTAAACGCACTGTAATGTTTCAGAGGTTTGGATAAGGCACCATTAACCATCTAACTGCTCAAAGGACAATTAGATGCAAGAGCATTGATAGATTAAATTTATTATATTAACTAAATAATAAATAAATCTAAATGTATATAATATATATAATAATATATAATAATATATATATACACACACACACACCATATATTATATATATATAAATATAGATAGTATACGTATGTATGCATATATATGTATATATATACACACACATATATATAGGTATGCATATATATATATACATACATATGTATGTATGCATATATATATATATGTATAATACACACCACACACATATATATATATGCATATATATATAATATACACATTATCATATATATATATATAAATATATATATATACACACATATATAAGAGCATATCAAAACACATTTATATGCATAAAATAAATATAAATATACACATAAAAATGCATAAATATATGCTATAATATACATATATAGTAACTATACTAAATGAGTATACATATAAATATATATGTGTATTCATATATATATATATATATATATATATATAAATATATATATATAATATATATATACACAACACACACATACACCACACAACTGCTTTACAAAGGGTGAAACATGTATGTTTTCTTGTAATAAAAAAAATAATAATAATGGTATGTACAAGTAAAAAAAAAAATTAAAAAAAAATAGTAAACCAAAAGTATTTTTAATATACATCGTCTTACTCTATTTTGTAGCATATATTTTATAATTATTTTTTGTATTTTCTGATTTTTTTTAACAATAGTTAAAAAAAAGTTATTTTCTTTCTGGCTGCCCCCGTTTAATATTTTAAGTGTCAGTACAAATATAATGACCCTGCAGTTTCTATAGTTCTGCATTTATCTAGTTACTACTCAGTGGGGATAAACTTCATGAACATTGACAAGTTGTGTTTTGGGCCACCAACCCATCACCCACAAATACACGTCTATCTCCATCAGGCAGTGAGTGGATACACAATACGCAGACTAAGCCCTTCATCCCCTCATTGTCACCTTGCTGCCCCTCCGACAGTTCATTTTCCTCAGGTCAGTAATTCCTTTCTGAGATTTAAGACCATATCTTTCCCTATTTTTTTTGACTGTGGGTTCAGTAACCGGTTAGTAGGATAAACTTTTTGCTGGTGACTTGCTGCTGCTTAGCCATCTGCTTGGGCACTGGACGGCTAGAGACATGGCAGGAAAAGAGCAAGAAAACAAATCTAGTCTCATTTGGTTTTTGGTCTGGTTTTACGACCTTTTTTTCTATTGTTAGTCTGATATTTGCTTCCTGTTCTATTTTTCACCACATTATCTTGCCTTTCTGCCCCTGTGACCACAACTTGGTCATTATGACACCTCTTACCTCAACTCTCCTGGGTTAGCTTCACATTCTGCCCCTGTACTTTAGTTCATCTCCTATTGAGTATTTAGTTATGAACCTTAACATAAAATACGTTATGTAGTCATCCATTCAAGATATATTCCTGCTACATGTGCTCTGTGCACATTGCATCTCAGCCTTTTTATGGGAGGTATACCTCTGACGTACAACACTGAACAAGCATGCCGCAGAAGTCGCTTATAGGCTCTCTTTGTAGAAAAACAAAAAAAAAAGAAAGAATACATAAAATATTTTTTAGAAAAATAACAAGTTTATCCTGCATCAAATCCAGTGTACAATGCTGATCTGGGGCACATATTAATGGCTTGAAGATCCAGCCACTACCAGGGCCACTTTACTGGTAGAACACCTATTAGTAGTGTAAATGCCTGCACTTACCCCGTTTCCCCGAAAATAAGATACAGTGCATTTTTAGTTATGAAATTCAGAGTTTGGCTGCTTATTGTAATGTTTGTGATGAAATCACTATAGTATATTAATACATGTTTTGTTCAATAATAAATGTGAATTATTGTCATCAGAACAAATAAGACATCTACTAAAAATAAGTCTTAAGCTCGTCTTTAGGAGCAAAAATTAATATAAGACACTGTCTTATTTCGGGGAAACACGGTATAAGGCTAAGTCCACGCAGCAATGTAAAAATGCCGTCCAAAGTACATGGGCTGCACGGGAATCCAACGGCGGTCCAATGGAATATACAACATGTTCTATATACTGCAGGACGGATGGAGGTTTAGGAAACCCTCAGTAAAAAATCCATGTTGTGTAGACTACAGCACAGATTTTTTATTGAGGGCTACGTAGCACAGGTTACCGTCATATTTTTGCCAGATTCTAAATACTGAATTCGTCAAAAATCCTACCCAAAACCTGTGCTGTGTAGACGTAGCCTTAGCGACCTAGTAGCGTCTCCTCACAATACGGGATACAGGTACTTTATCTTCTGTGCTACCCTTTACCTGTGCCAGGATGAATGGCTTCTCTGGAACCAGATGAAGGCGGCTGCCTTTTCTTTTTTTAGTTTACTGCGTGTACTGTTCAAGACAAAAGAGAAGTTCCTGCCTTCTATATAGAAAAGTAATTTTCAATTTCCAGCAGCTATTTCTGATTTTTTAATTTTTATCCAAGTAAGGGGTTATCTTGTCTTCATTACCTAATTGCTTCAATTCCATTCATCTTCATTGTTCTTACTTTGGGTTGACATATTGGAGGCTTCCGAACCAAATACTAGTTTTTCATACAGTTATGGTCTCAAATTATGAGAGATACGGAACCTACTTATCTTGTAACTTGAGGGATCATTGTACAGACAGATTGGATGATGCATGCCACCCCGATATAGGATCACGAATGGATATGCTTGACATATGCTCTGGAAGCTTTTAAAAGGTGTGAACTTAAGCATAGTGTATAAAGCTTAAATGTTTTATTGAAAGAATAAAATAATCTTAGAGTCACAAACCATAGGATATATGTAATTTTAAGGGGATTTTAAAGGCAGGGGGCAGTGACTTATCTTTTAAAAAAGTTGTGTTTTGTTTTGTGTGGGGTTTTGTGTGGGGTGTGTGTGTGTTGTGTTGGGGGTTGTGTGTGTGTGTGTTTGGGGTTTTTGGGGTTTTGTGTGTGGGGTGTGTTTTGTGTGGGTGTGTTTGGTGTTTGTGGTTTTTGTTGTGTGGGGTGTGTGTGTTTGTGTCATTGCTCTGTTCTCCCTTCTTTTTTCCCCCTGTTTATTTACCCTGTACTTTTTTGTCTACTCTCCTTTTGGGTTCGGGGTTGTGGTGACAAACCGGTTTAAATGACCTCCTTTAAGGGGCCCTTTAACCCTCTAATGATTTTTTGCCTTTTC
>JAODAL010032793.1:27500-46439 GCA_025379985.1 Phyllomedusa bahiana
AGCATGCGAGCACTTGACGTTGGGAAACGCAGAGCTGGAGAAACATTGCTGGAGACTTTGACACAGGCGGATGGTTTGACAGGAGAACAGTACCTAAGTTAATGCTGGATCAGAGTGTGCCAGTTACAAGAGCACCGACGCGCCCATTGGCACAGCAAGACTCAAAGCTCTGGTTGGCTTCAAAGCACCAATATTTTTTTTTTTTTTATTTAATTTTTTTTTTCCCTTTTCCAGAACTCTGTTGCTTTCTAGTAAATCTGTAACCATAATGTTCGCTTTCTTAATACCACCATAAAATCAAAACACTTTAAAACAAATTGATGTTCTCTTTAATATAGTCATCACATCATCACAGGACCGATGCGCCCTGCGTGGGGACGGCCGAGGGGATGCAAGGCACACAGCATTGCCTTTGTTGCCTTTATTCAATGCAGGAGAGAAGAAAAAAAGGGCTCACGATTGAGATATTGGCACCTTTGATTGACAGGACCTAATCAGCTTATCGTGGCACTAATAAAGTTGATAGCCTGTGGAGAGAGTGAATATCTTCGGCTGAGTGAACTTCCACTAGCCGCAGCCTTGAGGGCTGGTATTGAGAATCTCTGCTTATCTGGGGGAAAGAAAAAAAAAAAAAAAAGTTGAAAGAAATCCCAAGTGGACAGTCTCAAAAATGTGTTTGGTCTATGAAGCCACAGCCCAGTGACCCGTAAAGGGCTTCTCTGCCCTAGGAGATGGCACTGCTGTTTGTAGCCAATAGAAAGGGGGCAATAAATTTAGCATAAAAGGTTGTGTGCTCATCAGGGTTACTATTTTGTAGAAAAAAAAATAAGATGTACAAAAATAATCAATAAATGTGATAAAACTATAAAATTATAGGCTCTCAGATGTCTTGGTTCTCATAGCAGGAGCCCCGCTCACATCAGCACAGAATAGAGAAGTAACTGTGGATGAGGAAAACTCATACACAGCAATTCCTGGAAAAAAACAAACACTTTCCATGGCTCATGTAAGCTGTTGTAGGACAGCCTGTGCCTAAAATACTTCATCAGTCATGGTGGATAGCACTGGAACTGTAGTGCAAATTTGGTACAAATTGTATCCCATTTAATTGAATGGGGTAAAATTGCACATGGGATGGATTTGCTACAGAACTTTTCTACAGAAGTAAATCATGTGGATTTTGGTACTAATTTAACACCATTAAATTCAATGGGGTAAAACCAACAATAAATCTGCAATAAACATGGTCATGCTGAGGATTTAAAAATCCATAGTGCAGGTTAATTTCCCGCCCAATGGGCATGGGATTTTTAAAATCCACTCCACAAGACTCGAATTGTAATTCATTGCAGATATTCCATGCAAAAAATCTGTCATGTGTCAATTTACCATTAAAAGGGTTCATTCATTTCCATGGTGGTGTCTTATTTTGTATCATCACACATGGGGCACTATTCTTCTAAACTGAGCATGCACAAAGGGGGTATATATAGTGCTCACCCTTCACAAACGTCACAGTTTCATACTTTAATAATATAAGGACATTTATTTTATCCCATGTTCCAAAGTTCAGCACACGATTTAGACAGTGTACAACACATCACACTCTGGATAAAAAATAACGTGTTTCATACTCTATTATTATTATTATTATTACGTGCTCATACCTAATGAACTGCAGTAAAGTCCTTCAAGAGTTGTGCCTCATATTGCACAGTTCAAAAAGGTGAATGTCCAGTCAACGGCTGTGAAAGCATATTTTACACATACTACATCAGAAGCGCTACTCTATATTTTTCCCCTCAGAAGAAGAACATTTTTTAGATGACATGTTGCTATTTTAGATGTTGGAAAACCCACTTTAGGTGATGAGCTACATAGTAATTATATTATATTATGGTTATTTTGCATCGAAGTATGCTGGCAAGAAATCCCAGTGGGGCTGCAGGACACGGTAGTCCTAAAATATTTATCTATTTAAAATTGTCAATAGTTTGGCGTATGGGACATGCTCAATACAAGTATGATATGATACAGGACTTCTGGAGGATGAGGTCTGGGAATCTTGAACCCTTCACTTTGTGGGGATAGGTATCCATATGTTTCCAGTAGTAACAGTGAGTAACTGCAGAGCATCGAGGATTTAATTGAAACTATAATGGCTTGTGCCATCGTCAACTCTCTCAATTTGCTAAAATTTCTATTGGAACATGTTGAGGACAAAATGTAGGCACCACAAAGAAAAAATCTTACCGGGATTTTACCTCATTTCTTTAAAAGAGGTGTTCCCACCGTAGGCTTTGATGGAATATTGCTAGGATATGCCATCAAAGTCTAATAGGTTTGGGTCCCACTTCTTTTAAGGTCTATGATAGGAACACTCCTTTAACTTCAAAAGACTAAAATGGTGACAACCCCACATACAGTCACTTCTTTAAAGGGGTTTTGCCAAGACGTGAGTTTGTCTGCTCAGAAGAGAAGATAAACAAACAGGCAGCCTCCCGGAGGAGAGGGAGGGGGGGGCTCCCAGGAAGTAGGGAGCGTGTGCAATGTGTACTCAAATAATGACATTACAACCAGTGGATTTTCTGTACAAAAGAAACAGAATCTTTCTCCACAGTCCCTAGCAAGCTCCTTCATGTTCCCTGTCCTCAGATAAGAAGTGCAAACACGCAAGCGCGGCCAGATCAGCTCCTTTCCTGGTCGTGTCTCATGTAAACTGTCAGGAAACTAAGGGGGACTGAACAATGCTGTAGCTTTCACAGGCTTCACTTTTTTTTAATGACATATATTTAGAAAAGTGACTAAATACCCATTTTGGAGGATCCCACGTCAATATTACAATCATGGCAAAACCCCTTTAATGTTTAGGGCTATATGTAAGCACCACTGCTTGCATAATGGGTATCAGGGGACCGTCATTCACACTGGAAATATGCTAATGTCCAAGATAATATCTAAAATAAGAAACCTGTTTGTAAACAGTTTGTCAAATATTTCTTTCCAGAGTCTGGAAAAGCTGGGTGACTGACCAAGGAAGAAATCAAGGTCTTGAATTTTACTATTAATTCGATTTTAGGAGAAAAGGCATCTATTATGAACCCAGTTCAAACAGAAATCATTGCATATCGCATCACCAGGGTGCTGAGCCGTGTACAAGGCCCATTTACACCCAATGTTTACTTATTGAGCCAATGAAACTCAAAGATTTAAAAAAAAAAAAAAAAACACTATAACTTTGCACCATTAAAACCTCCAGACAATTGTTGTGTACAGCTTCTATGCAGACCTATGTGTCTCCACGGTGACAGACAAGCGTCATCAGATAGCTGCAGGGTTATCTGACTGCAGGATCAGATCACGCAGGGTTTGATTATAATCTGTAATAAATCTGCAGCAAGATTCACATGTATTACAACTAGGTTTGTGCTGCAGATCTGCTGTGGATTTCTCCCTATGCACTGAAGCAAGTCTGCAGCCCGTGGATTCGCTAGGATGGAAAGACCTGTTGAAGTAGAACGTTCATAAAGTGTCACACATTTATCATTATTAGTCAATTCTGCTATAACTGGACAGAAGCTTTACCGACATTACACAGATCTCATTCTACACCTATTGTAAACCCTTATGTGTTACCTGCTGTGGACTCTCCTTTGAATGCATAACACTAAATAGGTGAAATTCGCTGAGAAAATGTAAAGCATTTACAGAGATTTTCTTCTGGATGTGGATTATCAAAATTAAAATCCGCACCACAAATCTGCAGTGTCAGAGTTCATGCTAAGGCCACGTTTGATTAGGGCATGGATCCCGCACCGAGATATTCACCAAATCCACGGACATTTCCCACCCAGTGCAAGTACATAGAATACTTCACACCCTGTTCACATGCAGCAGAAAAATCATCAAGGATTTCCATCTGCACGGCCATCTACGAGAATAATAAGGATGTTCATTCATCTCGAGGATTCCAGGCAGAAAAGTTTTGGATTTTTGAAGTAGAACCTCTAGTAAAATACACATTAAATTTGACGTGGGCTAATTCTGAGCACATGTATGAGGCCTAAATCTCTGTTCTAAACGGAAATCTCATTGCAGCGCTGGATCTCTTGTACAACGGATACTATGAGTGGCTGTCAGATGTCCCCCACTTATAATGGGGTCTGTTGAGTTCAGCATGCAGCGCTATTAAACCCAGTCAAATCTGACAGAATCTGCTATGGAGACTGTGGGGTATTTTTATACAGGTGAGAACAAGGCCTAATAGATATGACAAAGATAGATCAATATGATATAGACAGATAGATATGAGAGAGATATATAACATAGGTAAATATGACAAACAGATATATAGATACAGTGGGTTGCCAAAGTATTCATACCTCTTGAACTTTTCCTCATTCTTAAAGGGTTTGTCTCGCTACAAAGAATAGCTTTCAAATTGTAGGGAACACAAAATAAAGACATTTTCCAAATATATTGCTTTGTTCATCTGTTTTCCTCCCTGGCTGTTTCAGTTCCCTCAGTAACCGACCTGTAAACAATTCTCCCCCCTGCTTTTTATTTCTATGTGATAGCAGTGAGTGAAGTCATCACACAGGTAGTGGCAGGGTCTGTGCTGCTGGGCAGTAAAAAGCTTGATTTGTCTCAAGTAAACAGCACTGTAATTAGGGCTTTTGTTTGAGGGATCAGATAAAAAGTCCTGTTAGTAGTTTCAGAAGCTTCTGAGCTAATCTGATCTAATTAGCAACTGAAAACACAGAGCTCAATTCACCATGGAGCTGTATGCAAATTTCAGTCAGTCTGAACCAGGAAGTGACAGAGTATTTCATTCATGCAGCCTATGAAACTCTGTAGGGAGACAACTCCTTTAAAGGGGTTGTCTCGCTACAAAGAATAGCTTTCAAATTGTAGGGAACACAAAATAAAGACATTTTCCAAATATATTGCATTGTTCCTCTGTTTTCCCTAAAGAGATACAAGGGAATTTATTACCTCCATGGCTATTTCAGTTCCCTCAGTAACCGACCTGTAAACAAATCTCCCCGGGCTGTTTGTTCAATGATATAACAGAGAGTGAGTCATCACACAGGTCAGCAGTGTCAGTCAGTGTCCTGTGCTGCCAGACAGTAAAAAGCTTGATTTATCTCAAGTAAACAGCTCTGTAATTAGGGCTTTTGTTTTGGGGATCAGATAAGAAGTCCTGCCAGTAGTTTGAGAAGCTAATCTAATCTAATTAGCATCTGAAAGCACGGAGCTTATGCTGTACAAGCATGGAGTTTATGCAAATTAGTCTGAACCAGGAAGTGACAGAGAATTTCTTTCATGCATTCTTTGAAACCCTGTGGGGAGACAACTCCTTTAAGTGTTACAGCCACTAACTTAAATGTATCTTATTGATATTTTATGTGACGGAGCAACACAATGTAGCCAGTATTTGGGAAGTGTAAAGAAAATGATACAGGCTTTTCCAAATTTCTTCAACGTTAAAAACTAATACGTGTGGTGTGCATATGTATTCAGTCCCCGTGTCAATACTTTGTAGAACCACCTTTAGCAGCAATAACAACTGCAGTCTGTTGGGGGATGTCTCTACCAGCTTTGCACATCTAGAGGCTGGAATTTTTGCTCATTCTTCCTTGCAGAATAGCTCTAGCTCAGTCAGATTTGTTGGCGAACATTTGTGAACAGCAATTTTCAAGTCCTACCACAGATTCTCAATGGGATTTAGGTCTGGGCTTTAACTGGGCCATTTTAACACATGCATATGCTTTGATTTAAACAATTCCAATGTGGCTTTGGCTGTAGGTTTATGGTCGTCCTGCAGGAAGGTAAACCTATGCCCTGGTCTTAAGTCTTTTCTAGCCTCTATCAGGTTTTCCTCCAGGATTGCCCTGTATTTAGCTTAATCTATCTTCCCATCAACTCTGACCAGCGTCCCAGTCCCTGCTGAAAAAAAGTCTCCCCTCAGCATGATGCTGCCACCACCATGCTTTATGGTGAGGATGGTGTGTTCAGGGTGATATGTAGTGTAGGCTTTCTTCAGCATACAGTGTTTAGCATTTAGGCCAAAAAGTCCAATTTTGGTGCCATCTGACCAGAGCCCCTTCTTCCACATGCTTGCCGTGTCCCTACATAGCTTTTTGAAAACGGGACTTCTTATGGCTTGCTTTCAAAGATGGCTTTCTTTTTGCCACTGTTCCATAAAGGTCAGGTTTGTGTAGTACATAACTAATAGTTGTCCTGTAGACATTCTTCCACCTGAGCTGTGGATCTCCAGTGTGACCCTGGGCATATTGGCTGCTTCACTAATCAGTCCTCTTCTTGTCTGGGCTGTCAGTTTAGGTAGACAACCATGCCTTGGTTGGTTACCAGATGTGCCATACTTCTTCCACTTACGGATAATAGATTGAACAGTGCCCATGTGACGTTTAGAGCTTGGGAATTTATTTAATTTTTTTTAAACCCTAAACCCTGCAATACACTTTGCCACAACTTTATCCCTGAGCTGTCTGCTGTGTTCCTTGGTTTTCCCGATGCGGTTTGTTCACTGTAGTTCTCTAGAAAAACCTTTGAGGCTTTCATAAAACAGCTGTAGTTCTACTGAGAATACATTACATACAGATGTACTTTATTTACTATTTGACTTCTAAAGGCAATTGGTCACACTGGATTTTATTTAGAGGCATTAGAGTACATGGGGCTGAACACATATGCATGCCCCAGTTTTTTTAATTTGCAAAAATTTGGAAAAGCACATATTTTCTTTACACTTCACAAATACTTTCTACTTTGTGTTGCTCTATCTAATTTTTTTTTGGGGGGGGCCCAAAAGTATTGGTTAGCAGAGGGTGTCTGTATTTTGTGTTGGGACACCTATTGGGATGCATATTAGTGACGTATTAGGCTATAAACCAGCATGGTGCACCACACGTATCTGCATTAATGGCACCCTTTTGTATCGCCTTATCTATAAGCAATTATAATGCCAGCAACCACCCACCTCATGCATAGAGGGCTGTGTGAGTAGTTGCCTTATTGGTATTTGTGCAATCTCCCCATGTACTATACTGTGTCTTTTCTGAAAACTGGTGTGAACACGTATTAATTTTTTGTGCAGTTTTTTTATCATCTAATTGTGCCCTTAGTGGAGGGGTATGTGAGCTACTGCTCAGCAATTACCTGCACCTGTTTATCTTTCCCAAGGGCCTCCTCCTGGGTTCAGTCTCTAGTCCAGCCATTGAGCTGTAAGTGTGGCCTGCGTTGTTTTTTGAGTAATTAATGTCTCATTTTTCTGTAAATTGTTTATGTAGGGACTCGCAAGTAATGAGGAACTTCCAAGGGGCTTGCGAGCTTCATATAGTGGCCACTGTATTAATTAATACCTCCTCTTTGATAATTTTCCAGTATGTCATTTTGTTGGCCCAAAAGTACTGGGGAGCAGAGGGCGTCTGTATTTTGTGTTGGACACCTAAAAGGTGCTGTGCAGCTCACCCAATCGAATAGGATTGGTGTAATAGGTTGTAAGCCAGCATGGTGCACCACACTTAATGGTACTCTTTTGTATCGCTCTATCTCATAAAATATCAATAAAATACATTTACGTTTGTGGCTGTAATGTTTAAAAATGAGGAAGAGTTTAAGGCCATGTCCTCACGGCACGGGTTTGTGGCCGTTTTTTCAGACGGTTTTCGGTTTTGAAAAAAGTCTGAAAAACTGGGCGCAAACTTTTCAATGGACCGCTATGGAAAACACATGCAGCGGTCCCCAGTGCACAGGTTTCCACCCGGTGGTCTGAAGAACATGGAACATGTTCATACTTCCCCCCGGTTTTAGGATGGACTATGAACATCTCTATGGGATGGGGGAGGGCTTTTCTCCACTAATAGCACGGCACAAAAACAGGACAAATACCGTTTTGGATAAACCAACCAGTATTTGTCCTGTACCATATGAATGGTCCCTAAGGGTTATGAATACTTTTGAAACCTACGGTAAACATGATCTAAATAGATATAAAACTGATAGAGAACATAGATAAATATGAAACTAACAGATATATAGATATATATAATATAGATATAACAGATAAATAGATTTGATAAATCTAAAAACTGATAGATCAATAACATAAATAGATATAAATGAAATCGATAGACACAGACAGAAAGAACAAAGATAAACATAAAAACAGAAATGTATGAGACTGACAGATGGAGCCCTTGTTTAGCATAGCGGTGGCACATTACAAGGCCCATGTGTCGGGCTGGATGTGTCCAGACCCGGTGAGCACAGTCCAGTAATTATGCTGTAAGTAATCATTTCTTAACTAAGGGTGATATTGGGATTAGCTGACCCCTGAGATCTCATATTGACCTCGTCAGGTATTAACTCTTCAGATCGATGCTTTCTGCTATTGCATTGAAGAAAAACCCAATCTTAATTGCTAATTTGCAAATTGCTGTAGGATCACGGTGGAGATTGCAGGGACCATCCTCTGCCTTTATTTTCTGCTATATTAATATGCTACGTCTAACGGGGGTGTAAATAATCATAATGATCTAATAACAAGTCCCCTAACAGATCCCATAAAGCACAGCAGAGCTCTTGAAGCAAAACTTAGCAACAGGAAGATTTCTTTCAACCGCTATTAATACAAACTATTCTGGATTATTAGCAGAGAAATATGCAAGATACAAATTCAACAGGGTAAATTACCAGGACAGCAGATTTAAAAGAGAAAAAAAAATTCTTTAGTTTTCAGTTGTGTGTCTTAGGCTATGTTCACACGGCTTAAAATGGGACGTATTTCAGTCCGTAATTCAGTCCGTATTCAGTCCGTAATTCAGTCCGTAATTCAGTCCGGAATTCAGTCCGTACTGCGCGAATTACGGCTGGAATACGTCCCAGTCATTACGGTAATCCACAGTTCTCATAGAGAACTATGGATTACGTCTCCTCTCCCCACTCGGCAAATACGCCGCAGGGGGAGATAAGTGACATGTCATTTACTAGCGGTATATACGCGCCGCTAGTAATGATAGTCTATGAGCCGACGAGGTGCCGGCCCCCCGCTCCTGCCCCCGTTCCCACAGCGTAATTACGCCCTACAAATAAGCCGTGTGAACATACCCTTAGGCTATATCTATACGGCATCGGAAAAAAACGTTCAAAACTCAACCGATTTTTGTCCGAAGCACGACCGCGGGTTTTGTCACATGTTGCACGAAAAACGTGATTGATTCTCGTTTTCTTGCTGTTGGCCCATACAACTGATTGTATGGAAAATCCGACAGCAAAACTCAAAAGCACCGGCGTACTATATGTCCCTAAAGCAACAGAAAACAAGCAGAGAAAAAAAACGACCTGTGTAGACTACAGGTTGTTTTTTCTATTAATGTCTATGGGCCGGTTGAACGATTGTATTTTTACTGATTTTAGAATCCTAAAACCGCCAAAAATACGATCGTTTTTCTATACCGTGGATATACAGTGTCAGGTTATCAGACGTCCTAGTGGGAGCACTAAAGGTGGCCATACACGTTTGTTTAGCCGATAGCTATGCCTCTCACCCGCACATACAGAAGCACGCCGGGCTCGACCAAGAGCACATGTGATTTCTAGCAGTGGTTTACCTCCCATAGGAACAAGGACAGAAATCCAGAACTCTACACTAAACCGAAACTCCCATGCCAGTCTCCAAGAGTTTGCACGTATTGCACCAGTTCTCTGGAACATGTTACCCCATGTGATCAGGCACAGTCACAACCCTCACAGTTTTAAGTGCGCTTGAAAAACTCATTTCTTAAAACAAACCTATCAAGATCCCTAATGGTCAACCCCCCAAATTCTGTCACAGATTCGTCACTTCCTGCACTTTGGCACCCACAGGCACTTATCTGTATATAGATGTATGGTTGAGGTTCATCCACATTTTATCTATACTACCCATATTTATGTACATGGCTGGTACATTGTAAACAAGCACTTGTCAGCCTTTGTTTCACCCATACACCTAATAGCATACATGCCAACTCTCCCGTTTTTGGCGGGGGGGTCCCGCTATTTGGGGTTCCCTCCCGCCCTCCCGGGGGAGTTGGCATTCCTCCCGCCGCCTGCAGGCGGCGGGGGTCCTTTAAATTACCGCGGCGCAAGAGTAGCGCTGGTGCGCTACTCTTGCGCCGCGGGACCGCTCCTAAGGCGGGTGCAGCGGCCGCAGCGGCCGCTCACACCGCCCGCGGTCTCACTGTGCGGGGGGAGGCAGGAGGGATCGCTCCCTCCTCCCTCCTCTCCCTGTATGTACGGCGGCGGTGTGTGCGCCGTACATACAGGTCAACGGCGCAGGTGGAAGTGACGCGCGGCTGCAGGGGAGTGACGCGCGGCTGCTCTCACTTCCCCCTGCGCCGCTGAAGAGATCGGGCAGGAGCGGCCGCGCTGCAGGAGCCTGGTAAGGTAAGTGGATTTTATTATTTGATTTTTATTAGCTTTAGGGGGCTCTACCTGGCTAAAAGAGAGGGCAACTACCTGGCAACAGAGGGGGCACTACCTGGCAACAGAGGGGGCACTACTGGCAACAAAGGGGGCACTACCTGGCAACAGAGGGGGCACTACCTGGCAACAGAGGGGACATCTACCTGGCAACAGAGGGGGCACTACCTGGCAACAAAGGGGGCACTACCTGGCAACAGAGGGGGCACTACCTGGCAACAAAGGGGGCACTACCTGGCAACAAAGGGGGCACTACCTGGCTAACAGATGGGGGCACTACCTGGCAACAGAGGGGACACTACCTGGCAACAGAGGGGACACTACCTGGCAACAAAGGGGGCACTACCTGGCTAACAGATGGGGGCACTACCTGGCTAACAGAGGGGGCACTACCTGGCAACAGTGGGGGCACTACCTGGCAACAGAGGGGGCATCTACTGGCTACAGAGGGGACATCTACTGGCAAACAGATGGGGGCACTACCTGGCTAACAGATGGGGGCACTACCTGGCTAACAGATGGGGGCACTACCTGGCTAACGGTGGGGACAACTACCTGGCAACAGAGGGGACATCAACCTGGCAAACAATGGGGGCACTACCTGGCAAACAGATGGGGCACTAACTGGCAAACAGATGGGGGCACCTACCTGGCTCACAATGGGGGCACCTACCTGGCTGACAATGGGGGCACCTACCAGGCTAACAATGGGGGGCACCTACCTGGCTAACAAATGGGGGCATCTACCTGGCTAACAATGGGGGCACCTACCTGGCTAACAAAGGGGGGCATCTACCTGGCTCCAACTTTGGCTCTACCGGGCTACAGAGGGGGCATCTACTTGGCTACAAGGGGGCATCTACCGGCCTGTAAGGGGCACTACCTGGTTATGGGGGGCTACTACCTGGCTATAAGGGCATCTACCTGGCTTTCTTCCAAAGCCGTTATGCAGTTAGGGGGGAGTGGGTGTGGGTTTTTGAAGGGGCGTGGCATACCAACAAGATGGGCGTGTCCATGCAAATTTTTGCCGCGGCGCGCTTAGCGCGCCGCCCACTAGTTCTCCTGCTTTTTCATTTTCGAAAGTTGGCAACTATGCCTAATAGATTGTAAGCTCTTGCGAGCAGGGCCCTCACACCTTGTGTCTCATTTGTCAGTAGCTTTTTTATAATGTAATGTCTGGTTTGTCTGTGCTTCTTCCCTCTATATTGTAAAGTGCTGCGGAATATGTTGGCGCTATATAAATAAAGATTATTATTATAACTCTAAATTGTCAAGTTCAGCCAATATATCGCAGGTGTATTGGTATCGTAAAAGCTACAGGGGTCCTAAATACAGTATCACGCAAAGGAATAACTCCTCCCCCCAGAAGTGGTCATACATATTGATTTGAAGACTTTAAAGCCGAGGTCCCATGATGCAGCAGGACGCCACGTGTGGGCAACACCGCAGCTGCCAATGCCAGCAGGAGTTTGCTGGTGACATCGCTTTTTCTCCAGAAAGCTGGTATGGTCATCGGCAGCCGCAGTTTCCTCCACACACGGCTGTTGCAACTCAATTCCCACTGGTCACATTGCCTGCAGTAATCACAATGCTTTCCTAGGGGCAGCTCTGAGAGGGTGGGAAGCTTTTCTGCAGGGAGTAAAAGAAATATAATTGACAATAGTCGTGCATCATGTATTGTGGCCAGGATGACTTGCAGCTTACAAAAACCTGAATGATCCTCCTGAGCTGTAATCACAATTCTGCACGGCATCAGACTCTCAATCTTAATTACTCCTGTTTGTTCATGATCGGCCAACAGCGTGCTTTACTTTTTTTTTCCCTCTTTTTTTAACATTGCGACCAACATTGGTCCTGTTCTGCCTGCATTTTCATCTGACGTGGGAAATCCATGTGATCTATCTAAAACTTGCTGACTACGTCTAACAACAACTAGAAGAATTGTGATTGCCGAATTGTAGTATTATACAGATTATAAAGCGTGATCAATACAGTAATTCCACCAAGAGAATAGTGAGTGCAGCCCTGGAGCATAATATTGGATGTAACTCTGGATCAGCAGAGGATAATGTAATGAATTTACACAGTGACTCCACCAGCAGTATAGTGAGTGCAGCTCTGGAGTATAATACAGGATGTAACTTAGGATCAGTACAGGATAAGCAATGTAATTTATTTACAAAGTGACTCCACCTGTAGAATAGTGATCGCAGCTCTGGAGTAAAATACAGGATCTAACTCAAAATCAGTGCAGGATAAGTGATGTAATGTATGTACACAGTGACTGCACCAGCAGAATAGTGAGTGCAGCTCTGGAGTATAATACATGATGTAACTCAGGATCAGTACAGGATACATAATGTAATGTATGTACACAGTGACTGCACCAGCAGAATAGTGAGTGCAGCTCTGAAGTATAATACAGGATCTAACTCAAAATCAGTGCAGGATAAGTGATGTAATGTATGTACACAGTGACTGCATCAGCAGAATAGTGACCAGTATTTTAGACAGTAAATCAGGATCAATATAGAATACGTTATGTCATATATTTACTAAATTGCTTAGCTTTCTATGTAGATTAGTTCTATGTCAATGTGTTTTCAATCGCATGTACTTAATTCAGCTTATTGCACAGTTAATTAGAAATATCCTCATACAATATTAAGGGGATGTTTGAGATTAGAAAACAAATGTTTTTCCCTATTCCAGGAACTGTTTCGCTGTTGTCCATGGAGTGCGACTGAGGTACAAGAGTATCGAGGAAAATGGGTTATATGATACAACCCCTAAAATTACTCTTAGGCCTCGTTCACACGGCTTATTTGGGCGCGGATTGGAGCCGTACTGCGCGCCGTATTTGCGCTTCAGCACGTTTTCCAATCCGTCCCAGTAACGACGGTAATCCACAGTTCTCATAGAGAACTATGGATTCTGTCTCTCCTCCCCGCTCGGCGAATCCGCCGCAGGGGGAGAAAGTGACATGTGAATTATTTACGGCGCGTACGCATCGTAGATAATGACAGTCTATGGGGCCGGCGAGCTGCTGGCCGCCAGCCCCGCCCCACGGCTGCTGGCGTAATTGCAGGGCGAAATCCGTCCCCGCAATTACGCCGGCAATAAGCCGTGTGAACCAGGCCTTAGCTAGCTGGCCTCACTGTGCAGGTGGCTTGCTTGTCAAATCGCTTCAGTCCGGTTTCACAGAGTGGCTCTGTCTTTACATTTGTAATCCACAATAATTTTTGTCTTCTTTTTACTGATGCCCGATGTAATACCAAATGCTTTGTAAAAAGTAAATAGCACAGTTCTTGTATTCTCTACTTTTTCATGCTAACCATTGCTGGACATAAATATGCAAATGAAACCGTGTTAAAATAAGGTAATAAAGTTGTTCGGAGTCCCAGCCCGCCGCCAGTCAACTTAACATTAGTGCTTTTATTTTCCGAATGCATATTGCATGGTTGCTGAATCTGGATTGTGCGCCTTTAGGTGCTATGGGGTATCCCGATATGTTAGTTGAGTGATGTTCGGCCTCTTGCTTGTCCTTTTGATATTGTCTTAACTTGGAGCGTGCGGTTCTTCAATCAAAATGATTTTTTAATGCTTCTTTTGTTCCTTCGTGCAAATGGGAGACAACATTGTTTCCTACTAGAGAGCGCAGGCTCGCACTTCAAAAGATACAAGTACAAAAAAAAACTGCGTCTGTGAAAGCCCAGGCGTAGTGGAGGAAGTTCTACCATAGATGCAACTTGTACAGACAGTCCTGACCTGCTGTGAAATCAAGCTGAGGCGAAGCTGTGGCCCCCGACAAAGACGAGTCTGTCAATATTATGAGCATCAGGCCAACTCAGAAACACTGCGTCTGTGCGAGAATCAAAGTCTGTAAACACACAATCTGTATGAAGCCGAAATTAAAAGAAAGAGAGAAAAAACCAAGGGCATTTGATTGGCACGAAGGGAGGCGCAGAGGGTCTCACAAAAAGAAAAGCAGTGCTTACAGCATGTCACTAACACCGTCATTAGAGGCGCTCACTACTCTCACATACTCCTTAGAGGGACTCACTATTCAGAAACAAGGGTCTAACTACTTACACATAGTCCTCAGAGAGTCTTACTAACCACAGCCACAGCCCTTAGAGGGTCTTTCTAATGACAGATACAGAACTTAAAGGGGTTGTATCATTTCATTAAATGGTCTTCAGAATAAGGGGACAGTGAAGGCTGTCTAGACTGAATGCAGGCCTGTGGTATGTAGACAGCTCTTACAAAATAAGACTGCATAGGGAGAGGAACGACACAGTGACATGTGGGGAGGGTTGAACACACTGACTTGGGAGCGGCAACAATTTCATCTGTACAGCTAGCAGCTCTCATTGACACTGCAGCTGCTTCTACAATCAAAAAACAGCAAAATTTGTGCCTTGGTGCCTAATGCTCCTGCATAGAAGGGAGACGGATCTGTGCTCTGGGGGGAGTTCATAGGAGACTGGATTCAACTGTAAAAAAACCTCCAGCTGTGAGAGGAGAAGAGATCAGTGCTCTGAGTTCATAGAAGGGTGTCTAGACTGAATGCAGGCCTTTGGTATGTAAACAGCTCTTACAAAATAAGACTGCATAGGGAGAGGAACGACACAGTGACATGTGGGGAGGGTTGAACACACTGACTTGGGAGCGGCAACAATTTCACTCTGTACAGCTAGCAGCTCCTCATTGACACTGCAGCTGCTTCTACAATCAGAAAACAGCAAAATTGTGCCTTGGTGCCTAATGCTCCTGCATAGAAGGGGATTGGATCTGTGCTCTGGAGGGAGTTATAGGAGACTGGATTCAACTGTAACAAACCCCAGCTGTGAGGGGGAGAAGAGATCAGTGCTCTGAGTTCATAGAAGGGTGTCTAGACTGAATGCAGGCCTTTGGTATGTAAACAGCTCTTGCAAAATAAGACTGCAAAAGGAGAGGAACGACACAGTGACATGTGGGGGAGGGGTTGAACACACTGACTTGGAAGCGAGCATAAATAGTGAAAGGGGAGGATGTTGTCATCCCCCTTCAGTTAAGAAACGCCCCTGGATTTCAGGAACTGAGAAAATCAAGCTACAAGAGAACAGCCCAACTGATGAAGCGATACATCCCCTTAATAATCGTTAATACAGTTTTCACAGACTAACGTATATTACTCAGTGACAAATTATATTAGTGACTAGTTAGATCTGTATTCACAAACAGTCCTTCAATAGTCTCACTATTCGCAAACAGTCCTTCGAGGCTCTCGCTATACAAAAATAGTCTTTCCAAGGTCTCACTATTCACAAATATTTTTGACCCTTTCAACCACCCTGCCGTATGGGTACGTCATGGTGGTGTCAGGGAGATGTGTAACAGGATCGCAGAGCGACCCTGTTACACAGCCGCCGGGTGTTAGTGGCTCATTGCAGCTCACACCCGGCGCTTGCAGCGCGGGGGGCGGCGCTGCCTGCCTGCGCTGTTTAACCCCTTAGACGGCGCAGCAAAGCCGGCCGCGGCGTCTAAATGACTGAAAAGCGGTGCCACGCACCGTTCTTCAGCCCGATCGGGACATCAGCGATAAGATTGCTGAGTCCCGCTGGGCTAACATGGCAGCTGGGAGCCTTGTGAAGGTTCTGATCGCTGCCATGTTCTCGTTTGCCCACTTCCGACCCGAACAGGAAGTGGGGGAAAAACGGCATTTTGGGGTACGGGCTAATGCATGTCTATGCAATGCATTAGGCTGTATTAACGTTTAGCGCCCCTAGTGGTGACGAAACCATTAGGGGGACTCAATGTTAAAGTAAAAAAAATAAATAAAGCTTTAAAGTGTAAAAAAAAAAAAAAGGATTAAAAGTTCAAATCAACCCCCTTTCACCATTTTACAAATAAAAACAATAAAATAAAAAAGATACACATATTTGCTATCGCCGCGTCCAAAAAAAGTCCGAGCTATAAAAATATAACATAATTTATCCCGTACGCTGAACATCGTATAAGAGAAAACAATTTTCCCAAAAGCCAAAATTGCGTTTCTTTGGTCATTTCATGTCTATAAAAAGGGGATCAAAAAAAAATCGCATGCATTCCAAATGCTAGCAATAAAGTACTCTTTAGCCGGCAAAAAATGCCGTCTCACTAACATTCGTAGGTGTTAGTACAAAAAGTTATTGGTCGCACAAAAATTTTAAATATAAAAAATGTTTTGGGAATTTTTTTTCGCCACCAAAACATAACGGAAAAACCCTAATGTTATTGGGTGGATGCGTATCGACCCGTTTGAATTTCAGATAACACATCATTTTTACTGAAGATTTGAATGCTGCAAAAAAAAACTCCCGCAACATGGTGCAAGTACATTTTCTTTTTCACATTTTGCCCCACTTAGAATTTTTTGGGGCCCTTTCCCCAGTTTTTCCTATAGTATTTTGAATAAAAACCACTGAAAAGTAAATCTTTGTCCCCACAAAAAAAGCCTCATATGTCTATGTAGGTGGGAAAAATAAAAAATGTTATGGCTTTTGGAAGGAAGGAGGAAAAAATGAAGAGTAAAATTATTTTTTTTGTTTGTGTTAAGAAGGGCCTCACTATTTACAATAGTCTGTAGAGAGTTCACTTAGGCCCTGTTCACACAGATCTTTTATCGTGTGAACATGATGTGGGACCAACAGAACGAACCCAGAGACGCATCTAACAACTAGCAGTGGACTTGATCACTGCCGGCAATGACAGACACGCAGCGGCGTTCACATGAGAGATCCGCCGCTGCGTGTTTGATCGCACCTGTCGGTCCGTCTTTCAAAGAATTGACATGCTGGGCTTTCAGCCGGTTTTACAGGGCTGTTTTGGTTTTGAAAGCGGTCTGTAAACGGGTGTCAAATTTTATCACGGACTTTAAGGGGTTGTCTCACTACAGGTTTTCTTTTTATGTTAAAGATCTTGCAAAAAAACAAATCACTTTGCAATTTTATGTCCTTAAACAGTGTCCTACTATTCCCAGCTATTCCCTTTGTATGGGCTGCATCAGCTCCCTAGGTCGCTATAGCTACAGACCTGTTTGATCTCTCCTGATAGGTGCCAGCATGGTCACATGCTGCAGACTGGCTTCTACTGCGCCTAGTAGAGCAGTGAACACGCCCCTGATTTCAAAGTGATACCAAGACAGGACTGAGGTGAGAATGAATCAATGTAGTGAGACAACCCCTTTAATGGAAAATTGTGCAGTGGATTTTCCTCCAGTGGTTTTTTTTTCACCGCCGCCGGTCTGAAACACATTGCACATGTTCATTCTTCCGCCTGGTTTTCTGGCGGACAATGAACAGGTCCCAAAGCGAAGGGGGAAGGCTTTTTCTGCCAAAACGCGGGAAAAAATGCCGTCCCCTGCAGCCCCTGTACACGGTCCAAAACAGAGCAATATCGACCGGTATTTGCTTTTGCGCGTGTAACGGCCCCTAAAAGGGGATGTTCACATGCGAAAAACGGATTAAAAAAGCTGTGTAAAAAACATATCCAAACATATCCAAAGTGTGCTGTGTGTTTGGATGCGTTTTTGTGCAGCAGAAACGCACTCTATAGTCTTAAACAGGGTGCCTGTGCGTAACACGGATTAAGATTTGATGTCAATTCTTTGATCGAATCGGTTTTACGCATCCAAAGATGATGTAAAACCGTTTCATCTGAACGACATTGTTTTTCAATGTAAAAGCACATGAAAATTGTTGATACACGTTTTGGCATTGTCTATCGTACCGTAAAACGAACACGAAAACGTATTCATAAACGGCATTTAACCATACCCTTAAATTTCATTTTTGGCTACGTTTACGTGGCCAAAAAATGGAAATGGTTAACAATGTTGAAGTGTGATTACATTGATTTCTATGCAAATGTCCAGATGATAATATTTTACATGTTTTTGCATTGCGTTAAAACGGATGGGTCAATTCTTGATCTGTTTTTCACATTGAAAAGGCAATACAAACAATAGAGGTTTTTGTAGACCAGAAAATACATTTCCCAAAAATGTAGCACAAATTGTTGATTACGTATTGCAAACATATATCCAAGACGCCGTGTGAACATTACCCTAAACCACTACCATAATCCCCAGAAAAATTACAGACTTTTCTGATTACTAATACCAGTCTTTACAGAGTGTATAACTTAAAAGTAAGGCCTATATTCACAAAGAGTCCTTGAGGGTTCCTATCCACAAATGTGCTAAGAGGGTCTCACAAAGCACTACCCCCGCTCAGAAGGTCTTACAAATAACAAATTCAGACCTTACTAATTACCAATACAGTCTTCCAGGGGTTAACTCACCAGTTATACAAGGGATCTAAAAAACTTCAATAAAATGTCTCACTAACCGTAAAATTCATTTAGGATTTCTCATAGATGGGAACACAGTCTTAGTGGTCCTCCCTAACTCGAATAAGTCTCAGACTG
>JAODAL010032794.1:0-46437 GCA_025379985.1 Phyllomedusa bahiana
TCTCTGACAGTTTCCCCATCTGCCGCCAAACCATCTTACCAGGGACTGGTATTGCCACCCACCTCCACCTGTGTCATTGTGCCACTCTAGCCTCACTGCTCTTTCCTGACCTCCACACTGGTCTTGTCCACTCTGGGGCCTACCCCTTTTTTTCCCACCTCCAAATGTCATTTTCACGCCTGCCCCCTAAAATGCTGCTGCTGTCGTGACCTCCACACTGTTTCATTGTCCACTCGGGGCCAAACCCCTTTTTTTCCCACCCCCGAAGTGATTGTGTCACTGACTGACCTCATGCTGCTGCTGTCTGACCTCCAACGGTCATTGTCCCACTCTGTGCCCTACTCCAGTTTTTTGCCACCTCCAAATGTCATTGTCCACTCCTGACCTCATGCTGCGGGCTGTGGCTGCGTTGGACCTCCACCCCGTATTGTTCCACTCTGGGGCCTACTCCTTTTTTTTGCCACCTCCTAAGTCATTGGCCATTCCTGACCTCATGCTGCTGCTGTGACTGCTGTCTGCCCTCCACTTTATGAAATTGGCCACCTGGGGCCTACTCCTTTTTTGCCACCTCCAGAATGTCATTGTGCCACTGCCTGCCCTCATCTGCGCTGTTGTACCTCCCCCTGTTCATTGTGCCACTCTGGGGCCCTACTCCCTGTTTTGCCACCTCTAGAATGTCATTGTGCCACTGTCTGACCTCATGCTGCGCTTGGCTGCTGCCGAAACCCCCATACTGTGTCATTGTGCCACTCTGTGGCCATACTTTTTTTGCCACCTCCAAAATTCATTGTGCCACCTTTTGCCTCAGCCGGTGGGGCTGCCGCCATCACCTCCCATCTTTTATAATTTGCCACCTAGCTCTCAGCTTGTTTTTTTCCAGCTTTCGCGGAAAAGATTTTATCAGGCAACATTCCCCGTTCATTTTTTTTGGTCATTTTGCCCCAAAGTGCCCGGGGAAAATTTATAGTAAGCGATTCAAGAGCGGGGGCACTCATCGCGTTCAAACAAAAACACAACTGTATGAAGCCAAACCAAGCTCCCCTGCATATTAAGAAAGAAACAACGTTCTACAGCCCCTGCAGGCCGTGCACCCCGGAAATAGCTGTTTGTTAACGCAATTCGTGCTGAAGTAATTCGGACCGAAACAAATTTTTTTGGGGAAAAATTTGGACAATGACCGAACCGAATTTTTTGGGAAAATTTGCCCATCTCTAATCTAGAGGCCAAAAAAGGATGATTTAGTCTGCTCGACCCCAATCGCTGATGCCTCAGAGGGGGAGAAGGAACCGGTCATTGCCACAAAAACCCGAGCAGGGGCCCCCCAACGCCTTGCAGTGCCTGTTGCTTTAGCCCCCAGCCCAGATTTTAAAAGTCAGGCAAGGAAGCACCTGGCTGCTGATGATATGACATTGCGGGTCAACGTGGGTTTTCAGCAGAATTTGCTTGCGGCGCTTCATCACTGGGCGAGGGGAAACGATTGGGGGAGTGTCAGTATGGGGCCCCCCCCTCAAAAAGGAGAGGGCGTCGCACAATCCCTGAGATTTTTCCACCAGCCATGATCCCGTCATAAAAGCCAGGGCCCCCCGAAGCCCGGGGCTTTTTCATCAAGCCTCAATTCACCCAGCAATGTCAAATGCCGCATTTCCGTAAACCATCGTAAGGCAAGAATCTAAAGTTTTAAAAACCCCACCAACATTTTTAGTCACATGCAGCGAATGATGAGTTTAAAGGAGGGAACACTTGGCGAAAAAAAGCCACACCCCGGGTCCCCGGCTTTTCCCAAACCCCTGTCCAAACCCCCCTGTCTCCGCCCCCCCCTCCTCCGCCACTTCCAGACCAACGTTCCTCTGCGCCCATGTCCCTCACTCATAGCAAAGATCCCTCCGCTTTAGCCTCCACCGCGCCCAAGAACCACCACCACTGACAAGACCCCCCTACCCCATTTCCTTCCACCATTTTGACCTCACGCCGTACAGCACCAGTCTAGCACAGCTTTCTTTCACCAGGTTTGGACAAAAAAAACATTTTAACCAAAACCACCCAAACCAAAAGCATTCCCAGGTTTTTTGGCCTGGGAAATGTTCCCTTTTTCCATCTGGGGGGAATAGTGGGTTCCGCCACTCATGGCCCTTGCCTGCCCCAAATAGGGATATTCAATGTCCTTTTTACAAAAATAGTGGTTCAAATACTTTTTTTCCGGCACTTTTTATTCTGAGGGTCCAAAACGACTTTTTTGCGGTTTGGGTCTGCCCATAAAAAAATCAATAGAAAGGTCTTATTGAAAAAAGAGTTTTTTTCCCCCTTCAACCCATAAAAATGAACACGTTTACGGATACCACCCCCTTGATCCATGTTCCAAATCAAAAGTGACAATTCCTTCCCCCCAATAAATTGACAGTAAATGCAGAAAATTGAGACAGGCTTGTTTACCCAAATGGGCCCCCAAAAGGCCCTGCCAATGAACCTCAACTTTTTCCCGTTGGGGGTTCTTTCTGCCACCACAATGTTTACAATGTTGGTCCCGGGGGCAAACACAATACCGGGGCTTGTTTTGTGTGAAAGGCCCTTTTTCACGCTACCACTTTAAACCTGCTGGGTACACGGTCCTCATCTTTTCGTTACCATTGAACTAATAATATTTTTTGCTATGAATTTTTTTTCTGTGACTTTTATACTTTGTCTTGCCCAAATGTACACTATCAGGGTTTACTGTTTGGTGTTAATTTCAACTTTTCCTCACCTGTTTGGGTGTAAGAATAAACTTTTTCCTCTTTTCCTAGACTTTAATGGCAAACCCGCGATAACGACTATCGACATGATAATTGCCAATATCGACTATTGACTCGATAACTATTTTTGACACTATTGCTCATCACTAGTCGCGATATTGAGGGCTGTATGTGGTAGAAAACACCTCCTTGTTTTCCTTTTTTTCTATTCGTGTATGCTATTCTCCGCCTAGCTCTACATAGAATCCATTGGGGATAACCTCTCTTACTAAATCTTCCACAGACATCTTCCTCATATTCCACATATTTATCTTCAACTGAGCAAGGAGTCTTTATCCTCATTAGCTCTCCCACCAGAATATTTTAATGACAAATGCTGCTTACCTAGTGCTAATCTACCTACTTGTAGCCTACCTACCTAATTGAGACCTGCCTAACTACTGCCTACCTACCTACCTGGGGCCTATTTACTGCCTACCTACCTACTTTAAGCCTACTAACCTACCTACCTAGGGTCTACCAACCTATCTAATGGGACTCTACCTGGTTATAAGATTCGGAGGGGTACAGGCCATTGCTGTAACACAATCTCCAGGGGGTGAATCTTCTGTTCCTCCCCTCTAGGAGACTGGGCCTCTAAGCTATGGCCTGTACCTGCTCCTCTGGTATGTTTCTTTGTACAGAGGTGGGGGGGCAGGGAGTGAGGTGCTGGAAAAGTGAGGATTATAAGATATTTGTGTCCAAATTTGCAGGGAAGAGTGGCGGCCGGGACAAGTCATCATGACGGTCTGGACTGGATGCAGAACACAAGGGAAAGTCAATGACTCGTCAGAGAAATTTCACCTGTGAGTCACAAGATGTAATTGCACTGTAATCATTTATATGTCTGCAGAGCCTGTGTACACTGGTATCTACCACTATATGGTCACTGTATGGTGGTAATATACAGTCTGTAGGGCACCTGTGTACACTGGTATCTACCACTATATGGCAGTAATATTGATCTTTATTCAGTAATAGTATAGGGGTATTATTCAGTTACTATGTGGTGATAATTTGTGGTTTTGTTCTGGCCGTGTTGGACTAGTATAATGGGATTTGTTTGGTAGCAGTATGATGGTGATATCTATGGTGAGGTAATCACTCCTTGTATTATGTAGTAACTGCATGACTTACGAGGTCCCGGTAAATGTTTGTGGTGTTGGAAGCAGGAAAAGGGGGGGGCCCCAGCCAAAAGTTTGCTATGGGGCCCAGCATCATGTAAGGTTAAAATGTTAACTCTTTATTTTCATCATATTAAAAACACTTTCATAAAAGGTGTCCAGTCCCAACATGTTCCCATGTTTTGAGCTAACAACAGGTGAGAGGTTTTTAGAACGAAACGCGTCAGAGACAGTTATGACAATATTTTTAACATAATGCAAATGCAACAATTAACGCAGTTCTAATATGGGATGATTCAACTAAGCTATTATTTGTATTTTAGCTTTCTTAATGTTCTTGAGGGTGATATCATGTTGGATATTTGCAGGCACTGCAATCACACCAGAATTTTTCTGCTTGGGTGCTAAGATTTAAGTGTGAAATTAAATACATTAACATTGTATATTTATTATTTGACAGTATCCGCCATCATTATTTAAATTTCCTATGTTTTCCATTTGCTTTTTCACCAGCTCTTCATATACTCTCATTTACTTTTATTAGTGCTGTTCTGCTTCTAGCAAATTGCAGAAGATTTTTTTATGTTTTATATTTATAAGCTGCTTTTCTCTTTTATATCAGCAAAATAAGAAGAACAACATTGTTTCCTCTGCTCTAGTTGATGGTATAAATCATCATCATTATATTTCTTACAAGGGGACTTGCAATGGATACTGAATTTTTGTGTCCCAAATGCATAATTTTGCAAGGGTTAGCAATGAATAGTGAGCAACACAATTCATCCCTGTGGGCTATATTTTCTAGGTCATTAATTCTGTTTACTGCACTCCAAAGAACATTTAAGAATAAACCATATGGATTCATGTAGACTCTATTCAAGACCAAAATATAGGTATGTCCCTAATATTGGTTGAAATTAAGTAAAATATGTGAAATAGTCAAATACTGTTTGCAAGACAGAAATAAGATTCAAAAATAAATTTGCCATTAAGTTTGAGAAAAAATGCTAACTATATATTTTTTTTATTTATGCTTAATGTATTAAGTTATACCCGAAAGTTAAAGCATTTATGAGTTATATGAATATTTTATACCTCAATGATTAAACTTCTATACAAGTTTTTTTTTTTTTTTTATATATGCAGTGTAGGCATAATTATGTGGTATTGTAGAAACAAAGTCAATTCCATTATCCTTTTAAAATTTACTTTTATGCAATTTGTCAAGCCACATAAATAGATGAAATCGTTTAACTAGTTCAAGGCTAGGCTGTTTTTCCTGTGCAAATGAATCAGGCACATTTTAACTTTTTTTAGCCCAGGGCTTGAAAGCTATCACACTTTCTCATGCTTATTATCCAAATTAAATTTCAACTTTTTTTACCATGATAATACAATAGGGATTTAGGGCCACATGTATGAAAACTGTCTAGGTCTAATACTCTCTATGCTACCTATAGCAACCAATCAGGGCTCCCCTTTGATCTCATATGCTGCTCTGAAAAAAATAAAGAGGGTTTTAGCCCTAGACAGTTTTCATACATCTCCCTTAAAATGTTACATTACAATGAACTACAAATAATGACTGTTTTTTTAAGTTCCCCCAAGATCAAAGTCCTTACAAGTTTTCAAAGCTTGACCTCATTTACGTTTAAGGGGTTTCCGAGCAGAATAAATTAATCTGAAATGAGGCCAGCTTGGGTAAAAAACAATTTTTTAAAAGTTATACTAACCCGCCTGGCTCTGCTGCTGTCACTAGTAATCTTCTGCTTTGCTTTCTGTCTGGTTTCTCATCCCGGCACAGAAGAGAGGTTTACACAACTTTATAATTGAATGGTATAATTAAATCATGGAATGGATCATGAGGCGTTTCTGCAGGTCAGTGGAGCAGTTTGGTAGGGGGCTCTGTAGGGGCAGCTGGGGGACAAATTAGTAACTATCACTTTTTTTGTTTTGTTTTTTATCCAGCCTGGCCCCATTTTAGATGAATTTTCTTCTGCTGGACAACCCCTCTTGTTTTTATATGCCGTAGAAGATATATAGTTTTAGGCCATAAGGAAGGGCTAATATTTGCGTTATATTGGTTATTTCAAGGCTTTATTTAATGAAAAAACAGGCAGTATAAGGTATACGAGACAGTCCTTAAAGCATAGAGGGAATAAGGTTAGTGGATCCTTGGAACCACGGAGGGCAGATATGTGTCCAACTGCTGTCAGAAACATGAGGAACAAGTACTGGATAATGGGAGAACAGTCCTGGGTACAATGGACTTTGGATGGGCATGACAGCGGAGTCACTTGAACCAGGAGGAACAACAGAGGAACAGAGTTCTTGAAGGAACACCAGAGGATCGTAGGTCTCAGACCAGGAGGAACACCAAAAGAATGGAGGTCCTGGACCAGGAGGAACACCAGAAGAATGGACATCTCAGACCAGGAGAAACACCAGAGGAATGGAAGTCTTGGACCAGGAAGAACAACAGAGGAACAGATGTGTCGGACCCGGAGTCATGCTAGATAAATGGATGACTCAGACCAGGAGGAACACCAGAGGAATGGAGGATTCAGACCAGGATGAACACCAGATGAACGGAGGACTCTGAGGAGAAGGAACACTAGAGGAATGGAGGACTTGGACCAGACTTGACAGTAACAACAGCAGAGGAACAACAGAGTAGAATAGCAGACACTGGGCGAGATGCAGGCAACAGGCAACAGTAAGAAGGCACAGCAGACTGGATATGAGGCACAAACACCAGGTGATCAGGGCAGGATACCAGAAGAGACAGAGAACACGGCATCAAAACCACGGGCTAGGCAGAGACGAGATCAGACAGACTAGGTTCTGAACCAGACAGGCAACAACAGCAGACTAAGGTTCAGGAACACGGAATCAATGAACAAGGAATCATCAGGACACGGAGGCTTGAGACAAATGTAGACACCAGCATTACTACACCAATAGTCAGGCCCAGATCAGAGCCAGAGATTGGACTATATAGCTGGACCTGATAGCTGAAGAGCTAGAACTGGGAGAGTGCTCAGTGCTAAGTTTCGTCTTGCTGGGTGGTAACAGCAGTAAAAGCAGAGGTCACATTCGGACCACCAAGATCAAATGTGAAGTTGCTGTCAGGCAGGAGGCAGGAAAATTTGAAAAACGTGACATCCTGATTATGGTAAGAGTGACCTTTTCTTAACAGAAGTCCAGAAAATCTACTAACAGCTGATTTAACATTACTGTGTTTACCATAAGAATACCTTTTTTAACAGTTTTTGCTTCCTAGGATTAGGCTCAGTCACTTTTCACCCTTCACAGATGAAAATATAGTCCTTTCTGTGGTATACTAAGCACTAGAGAATTCAGTGAATTTACTGAATATTATACAAATGCAGCAAAAGAAGCAATAATATATAAATCAATGTACTCATGTGATGAATAAATGCAATATATGATTGGCATAATAATTACTAGCAAGCATTACACAACCAATTAAGTATTCTTAAGAAACTTACATTGAGTGTGTCAACACCAAAAATTTTCCCCAAATTTAAATGATGGAGCAGGGGAGAGTGAAGATCCGCTTTTCCAGCCTAAGCAGCCCATCAATGTATGAACCGCAGGCAACAATAGTGAGAGTGAAAAGTGTGCCCAATTTGCAATTTTTTCTCCACAGTGTCATGTGACACATTAGTGTTAAAATGTCTCAGGTGTGAATAGGGAGCTGGTGTGTTGAAATTGGGGATTTCGCTCTCACACTTTCTCATACTGGTCACTGGAAGTTTGACATGGCACCTCATTGCAAAGAAGCTATAAGAAGATGGCCAACACCCTAAAACTGAGCTGCAGACCATACAGCATTTGAACTCAGAACAGGCCTTACCATTGCTGACCAAAGAAGTTGAGTGTACGTGTCCAGAGTCATATCCAGAAATTGTCTTTTTAAAATACACCTATGAGTGCTGCCATTATATTATAACTTGATTGCATTAACTGTGATGACTGATATGCTATTTATTAATGGATACCTATTATTGCCGATACTAATGACCTCGATCCTATGCAAAGCCGAATTACCATTGATATTATCACATTATCTTTTTTACATTTGTGACCTCCTCTTTAAATGACTACATTAGTCCTCTTACCCCTCTTTTTTCAACTATCTGCATTTGTGCTTTGATATATGCTTTTTTAAATGGAAATAAAAATATATTAAACTTTTTAGTGGTATCTTGTATTGGTATACTCCTGTTTGGCTCTAAATTGGCTTTTGCAGGTACAGAGATATTGGTGTTTTGTTGTATTTTCAAGAGGGTTAAAGAAGAGCTGGAAAATAATTGTGACCACAAAAAATATTGACCTTTTGGGTGCAATTTGTTAATTTTCATTTAGGGATGTACGCACTTTTGTTGTCAGTGGTTTAGAAATTGATATATGTGTATTCAATTATTTTGAGAGCTTGAAAATGGTCCTATGGAAGGGCTGAAACGTAACTATTTGTGAAGACATGGATGACTAAATTCACATGTTTTTTTAATTTTGGTGTGCTGTCCCTTTTCTATTTTTTGCATCATTTTGTAGATTTTGGGGTGTGACTCCCGAGGCTTGCACACCACTTTTTGCATACATTTTCATGGGCGGTGCTGTTTCCTTTATTAGTTTATGGACAGTTATTTTGATGACACATCAAATTCACACTGTTATACAAGCTGTGTATTGACCACATTACATTGTATCAAAGTGTCATACCTTCAGTGTTGTCCAATAAAAGATATGATACAATATTTACAAAAATGTGAGGGGTGTACTCACTTTTGTGAGATACTGTATAATGCAAAGATTAGAGCCAAAATGTTATCCCGATATCCAGTAATGTAGTAGGTTATCATTTTCATGGCATGTGTTCAGAAAGGTATGTGAGTGCACATCCATTAGTCAGTTTCATTAGTCTTGGCCATAGATCCCAGCACCCCTACAATTTACCCTTGGACTAACCTTTTCCAGATATCAGCTGCCAGAGGCCAAAGTAAGCCCAATAGTCACCTTACAGTCTTCTCTCTCAGTATCATATCTTCCACCACTTTTTGGCAATGTAGTGTAACATGCCTCAATTAGTCACCCTTAACACAAAATTATATTTGGGAACCACGCTGTAGTCTAGCTATTTTGGCAAAAAAATACAGAAGCACTTAGTTAAATTGTAATGTTTTTTACCAGAGAAGGTCCAAAAAATGCCAAGTCTGTAGATATGCATCATTCACTAAAATATTGAGGGAGACATGTATGATCCGGTTTTTCACCCCTTTCTGGTGTCAAATGCACCAAAATGAGCCGGCTACAATGTGTTAAATAGTCTCCAAAAAAAAAAAAATGGGAATCTCACAATAGAACAGAGAGTGACTTCTGATCACTATATTTACTATTTTGCCATAGGCAAACTTAAACTCAATCAGTTCTCTATCTAAAACACTAAAACATACCTTTATTATGTATAACCTTAACAGTGTTGAGCGTTTTTTTTAGCGACAAATTAAAAATGGGCAAGGTTTTTATGGTGATCGAAATTTCCAGATCATGCGATAATTTAAAAGGTTAAAATCTGAGCATCATCTATTAAGATCGCGCCTTTTTCGGCGCTCCTGTAATTTTGGCGGCCAGCAAATCGTTTACAGAATAGAGCAGGGTGAATGTGTGGCGACGTATGACTGGGATGGTATGGTTGCGATTGGCGGAAAAATCACATGACCTCGTTTACATAGAACAGCGTTTCCTGTTTCAGCCTCAGTGCTCTCAGCGTCTCATGGGGATAGGACCTGCGCTCTGCCTGTGGCCAAACAGCTCACGAAATTTTTAGTCTATTTCTGCACAGAGAAACCTCACTATTAGCTGTGATCCTTCCAATTTAGTTATATTAGGATTTGAAGATTTTAATGTAGTTAGCTAGAGAATTTTAAAGCAGCATCTACCGCCGTAAATTCAGGGCGGGGGAGCAGGGAGGGGCCCCGCGGCCGAACACCCCGAACAAGCTCTATCTATAAAGAACACTGGATAAAGTTCACCAAGACTTATGTAGACATTGTATGGAATATCTTTTTTATTAACAGTTTTGCCATTGAAATATTTCCTGGATATTGGGCAGCCTGAACTTAATATTGGATACACATCATTTCTAGAAAATGAGGTCTCTTTGTTAGGTGCAAAACTCCACTTTTATTTTCAGTATACATTTTTAGATATGTGTTCATTTTTTAAATTTTTTCCCCTTACAAACCCGTGACTGTTGTTATATCCACCTTGCAGTTAAATTACAATCCAGCAATCTTTTAGTCAGCACAGTTGTTTGTGCCAAAAAACAGTTACTGTTTTTTGACTTTTGCGCACCCAGTTTGTTCATTGACGCAGCAATCCACGTAAATCTTAAAACAGCAATTCTTAGTCACCACAGGTGAATTGAAAGGTGCAAAAAATACCGTGTAATTTATACAAAACATAACAGATACTGTTTTTTGACTTTTGCGCACCCCCTTTGTTCATTACGCAGCATCCACGTAAATCTTAAAACAGCAATTCTATAGTCACCACAAGGGAATTGAAAGGTGCAAAAAAAACCATGTATTATAACGAAAACATAAAAAATACTGTTTTTTGACTTTTGCGCACCCAGCTTTGTTCATTGACGCAGCACCACGTAAATCTAAAACAGCAATTCTATAGTCACCACAGGTGAATTGAACGGTGCAAAAAATACCGTGTATTATACGAAAAAAATAACAGATACGTGTTTTTTGACTTTTGCGCACCCAGCTTTGTTCATTGACCGCAGATCCACGTAAATATTAAAAAAGCAATTCTATATTCACCACAGGGGAATTGAAAGGTTCTGTGACTTTTATAACCTAAGTGTGTTGCCTAAGATGTAGCACGTATCCATTTGACTGTTGTGGATGTTAATTTCAGCTTCTCCAACGCAATCGCTCAACACTACTCTTAACCTCTATACACACTATTTAAAAACCTGATTTCTAACCTCACCATTTAACCCTTTCTACTTCTGAAGAAAGGAATAGTTCCTTTTCGATTAACAAGTCTGGTGGAACCCCATCTACCAACTGGAAAGCCTTATATATACAGCAATTTACTAACTCCAGTAAGGGATCCCAAGCCTCCTACTTGGGCAATCATCCCTAATCTAATAAACACAAGACAAATAAGGCCATGGATATGGTGAACTTGTCTGAGGATTGTTGTTTATGGGAGTATGGTGGCAGCGTTAGCAGCACATACTATTAGTGTGCATGCAGGAGAGGGGAAGGGGGAGTGGGTTTTGTGGATTCCTGATGGCTAATTGGTGAGCACCTAATAGGGTTGTGCCTAAAATGATTAAAAGGGAAAAGAGCTTTGACCACATGGACCGGACCTCTAACCCCTGATGAAGCCCGTATACTGGTGAAACATGTTGGGAGGTCAGGCATGACGTTTTAAATTGTGATTTCTCACCTTTGTCTACAAGTGCCACCCCTGCAGAGGGTGTCAAAAGGGAGCCTTATTGTCAGTGCCATTAGATTTTGGGAGATTGTCCAAGTAGGAGGCTTGGGATCCCTTACTGGAGTTAGTAAATTGCTTTTATATATAAGGCTTTCCTGTTGGTAGGTGGGGTTTCCACCAGATTGATAATGGAAAAGGAGCTATCCTTCCTTCAGAAGTAGAAAGGATTAAATGGTGAGGTTAGAAATCAGGTTTTTAAATTTGTGGGGTATAGAGTTTAAGAGTAATACATAATAAAAGTTATGTTTTAGTGTTTTATAGATAAGAACGATTGAGTTTTTAAATTTTCCCATCAAAATAGTAAATATAGGGGACAATGTGAACACATTCATTGCCGCATTTTTTCTAAGACTCAACACTTTTTTAAAGCTCCCCAACATGAATCGCTTGGGGGGTGTTGCACCACCCGATTATTATACACTATAATGTGGTTTACAAAAAATGTTCAATTGGTCTGCCGACCCGAGGAGTCCAAGTAAGCTAGATTTGCTGTTAGGGGAAAAAAATTCCCAAATCCCAACTTTAAACCTCAATAAAAAAAAAAGAATTTTTGTTAATTACAAAAAATATAAAAATTAAATTATTTAAATTTAATAATAAAAAATTATATTAATTTAAAATAAAAAAAAATTAATACCCAAAAATTAAAAAAAACTCAAAAATGTAATTAAAAAAAAAAGAATCTAAAAATATTTTACATTAAATAACACACGTTTTGTTTCAATTTTTTAATTTATAATTTTTTTTTAAAATTAAATTGGAAATTAATTTTTGCTGCTTTCACCCTTTTTTCACATACACATAAACCAGCAAAAAATGCTGGGTGGGACCTGGGTTCACCAAGAAGATCATACCATGGTTTTATTCACGACATGTGTAACGCCCACGGCGTCCACCCCCCGGGCCACCGCACTGCCTGCTACCACCGGGCCGCGTCCTGCTTCTTTTTTACAGGGCCTGCGGGAGTCCCCGCTTCGTCTGCCTACTCGGCCGGCCACTGGGGGGCCGCGAGACTTCTTTGATTTAAAGGGAAATAACTAATGGTGTTCCTTTCCACCTATGGGCTTTGGCAAGGGGGTTTATGGGAACCCCTTCCTGCGTCGGCGCCCATTTGTTGGTTCCCGGTTTTAACGTTTGTTGCGTTTGCTACTTCTCTCTGACGGTTCCTTGTTCTACGTTCCCGCTCCTGCCTTGCCATCCCCCAGCCAGTCCTGCCATCTGGTTTTTCGCCCCGGGCGGCCCCTGTGTCCGCGCACCCCTCCTCCTACAACATGCTATTCTAAAAAGACTTTTTTTTTTTACCCCAGCCCCATCTATGCCTTTATACCCGTTTTTGGGGCTTACTTAGGCCTAAGTTCAAAGCGCCAAAACACAGGGGATCGAGAACTTTAGACACCCTTTAAGTATAACAAAAAAAAAACACTTTTCAACATTCTGACAAAAATTTTAACTGAAAAAAAGATGAAAAAAAACTTCATCAAACCCTTCCCCATACATGCTCCCTCGTTCTAGTTTACAAAATTACAAGTGCACCTTGTGTAAACCCCAAATTTTACTACATTCAAAAATTTAAAAAAGACCCCAAACATCTTTAACAGCAAAAAGTTTTTTTTTAAAAACCCTCAAAATATGGGAAAATTTTTTGCACTTTTTTACCATCAAATTTTTTTTCCCTTATTTTTAATGAAAAAAAATGTTTGCAAAGCACCCAGGGCAAAGACTGGCATAAAAGTTTTTTTGCACCCCCAAGGCTTTTTAGATTTTGGAAAAAAAACTAATACCCCCTTTGTGTCCAAACTTTTTGGGGTTTTAAAATGGGTGATTTCTTTACTGAGTTGTAAATCTTCATTATGTCATTCATTCTGTTTGCCATTGCATATGTTTACATGTTCATTTATTTTATTGGTCAGAAGATGTATATACATTTTTCTATTTGCATGGATACTTTTTTCTACTCACATCACAGTATTGGTTATTTTCTGCAGTACTATGTACATTGTCCTTGATTTGATCAGAACGTGTTTTCATTTGTTTTCATACCATTACTTAAATTCACAAACCAAAAATCAAAACATATAAGGGTATTAATGAAATCACATAAAACAAAATAAAAAACCCATATTAAGATATATATGACTTTTAATTATTATCATTGAAACCAATATTTCCAAACAAAATCCCCATATGATAGTCACACAGAAAATATTACAAATACAGTAGATATCAAGGGGTCACACATCCAAGGAACCAAGAATATAGATACAACCAAAGGTATACAAATGTAACCAATAGACAAAAATGCATTCAGACAATACATAGTGATTATCCTACTCACAGTACCATTGTTCTTCTCAAATATTTTTTGAATCAGTAGGTAAACACTCAGGAGACAGTTGGATATAATCCTCTTTCCCTACCAAGTCACTGTTGCAAATCCTGCACAAATCTGCAGGGACCTTGCCCCAATTAGGGCAGCCCAAGTCCCGATGACTCTCCCTTATAAACCCTGGTATCGCCCTAATAGAAATGGCAGAAATCCAGCACCATAAAGAAAACTTGTCGTCCACCATCATCAGCATATTTGTCATCTTTTATGCAACTTTGAGCTATTACCTAATGAACATAAACTGAGAGGAGAAACGTGTTGAGAGATGTTGCCTTTGGAGATGTTGCCCCAGGCAGAAAGTGGTAAAACCACCATCTTTGTTCAGCCTTCTGCATTGTTTATACATTGAGGGGGACCCAATGTTAAAGTAAAAAAAAAGAAAAAAAGATGTTTAAAAGTATTGAAACAAATAGTATTCCCCTTACCAGCTGAAGCCCATTTTTGACCATCCCTGACAGAAGCTCCCACTTTATTTAAATCAGACACTATATGAGATTAACCTTTATACTTCTTGTACGCCCTATCCATTGCGGTGATCAGAAAAAAGTTTTCTTTCATGAACACATTATCTTTATGGTATCTGTTTTTTTATTTTTATTTTTTTACAGTGGGTCACCTCATTCACTACTAACTGGTAAGCTTATCTTTACTCAGCAGTCAAAATGATAACATGTGAAAAGAATTGAAAATAAGTTTGATAATTCTTAAGCGCATTTTAATGGCATTCCATCTTGTCTTTCTTCACACTTAAATCTTTGTTCTAATATGAATTGTCTGACTAGGATACAAGGACCCAATGCGTTCTGATTCCCTCACATCATAATATTTATGGTCTAGAGATACGTCTAGCAGCGTGAGCATTGAATAACAGGTCATACAGCTGACTGCATATTTTAAAGGTTATTAGATAGTGTAACTAAGGCCAGATTCACGATTATTCATTTTAATTTTTGTAGATGGGAGGGTGTCATGATTTTAATAATTAAATGAGTAATCTTTTACACTTAAGACACTGAATGGATCTTGTAACCTAAATATCTTAATGGGCTATATACGTATCTTTGATTGGATTGTAATATTCCTACCTTCGTCTTATGACCACAGCCTATTCCCTTTAAAAATCATGGATCAGTCCAAAAATATCTAAAGCATTCTAATCTTATGAATAGAATCACAGTGCATGTGAATATAATTGACGGTTCCGTGGGAGACAGAGAGAGGTGGCTAAGAAAGGATACTACATCAATTCTTGGTGCCGTTTACTCGGATTTCTAATACAAACCATATCACCGAGTGAGGAACAGGGATAACGCAAGCACCCCTTTGCTTTGAGAACTGGATCTGCTAGCACGGTGAGCATTTGCCATCACACAAATCCATAGCTTCTCTGCAAAAAGGTGTTCGATCCTGTTAATCGGCTGTGAGTGTAGGTTTCTCTATTAATTCTCCCTCTCCCACGTATCAATTTGTTTATTATTTAGAGTTTAAAGATTTTAATAAGAGCTCTGTAAAAGTTAAGGTCGAGATAAGAAATATGTCACAATTTTGCAGTGTTGCTTTAAAATGAAATAAGTTATCTGTTTTGAGTTACACTGAACTTTGTGTTTTGTTGTCTTGTATCCAGTGGTTTTTTAAAATTTGGCTGGGCTTTTGTTTTGTGTTTTGTGTCTTCTCTGTGTTTTTCTTCTCCTTAGAGGGCGGATGCCCTCAAGCGGTGGAATACATTTAGACTTACTTCATACTGTTTGGTTTGCATTTTTATATGACACATTAATTTGTACTTATTGTTGCATATTTTTTTTCCTTTCTATTTTGGTTGTATATATGCGTTAATTTTGCCCCTGACTATTTCCTTGCTGTTAGTATAACTGTTTACTATAATAAGTCTCGCATATAAGTAAAGTTAGTTACATCCATTTGAGAATTGTTATTGTATTGTATGAAGTAGCAACAAGGTACTAGACAATCGCCACATGCTCTTTTAAGTAATAACAAGAAATTAGTCCACTGAGCAAGGAGTGCCTCAGTGAAAGCGTATTATAGGAGACCCTACATAAACAGTTGTTTAGGTCCATCTGACCGATTGGGTTCTATCTCGGTCTAATAAAGGACTTCAAGAAACATGGGAATGTGTCACGAACTTGCAGGAAAGAACAAGTTTTGATGTGGCCCCAGACATAGGAATAATTACATCCTATAGTACCAGGAGCAGTCCTATGACCCATATGCTAAACAATAATGGGGTAACATACATCATTTTTGGAGTAAATGGCGATTGTGTATAACCTGATTACCTCAAGAAGGTACATCGGCGGGAATTAGAGACATTACAGAAGATACTTACCTTGTTCTGTTAAAAGAAACAGAAAAGAAATGGAAATGTTTTTGCAATTTGGATAGGTGAGAGCCAACAAAACACGGCAGTTGTTAGCTTCAGGGACAAACAAACCTCAGATAACACGACACTACCAGCACATCATTACAACACCACTACACTGCTACACCTCTTTTACTACACACAACCTTCATAGTGGTGGTACATTCACAATAGTATTGATAAACCACAAAAGCTAATGAAACAATTGTAGATGATCTGAGGATGACATTTTACATCTTAGTAACCGAAGCAATGACAGTCTCAAATAAAGAGAGACCTTAAGTAAGCACTCGCTAAAAGATGCTTCAAGTATCCTACACCAGCACCTCTACCGACGCAGTACACATCATTGTAAACAAACCCCCCAAAACATCCGATAGTGGCTATTGCAGGAATATATCTGGTACCTGCGCTCGAGTATCTTCCTCCCGTTAACCTCAGGTAATCTTCCAAGTCCCATTTTTATCAGAATCTTCTAGAGGGGCAAAAGGAGCTGTACATTTAACACACCATCGAAAGAGAAAAGCACTACATTAGGGAAAATGATCCCCTTCAATCTACAGGAACCAATACACTCCCATTTTGCACAAAAACAATCAGCATCATACGTTCAGCAAGTACATCCACCTGCATATGAAATACATGTACCCTAGTCCACTAACGAGGACCAGTATACACACAGATTTGCGACCATTCTTCAAACACATTAAGGGAGGGAGGAGACAACGTAGAGGATAGGAAGCTGAACCCACCACAAACTACATTGACCCCCCTAATAGTGATAGAAGAAAGAAAATTCATATTCAGCTATTGAGTTGTTATGCTTTTGCTAGATTAGTAGTGAGTAATTATAAAAAAAAAGACACCACACAGAGTCCATAGGGAAAAGGTTAGAAAAGATTTGTAACATACGCAGTAACATGTTCAGGTCCAGGATATGAAACAGATATTATTACAACCTTGTTTTCACACAATCAAGCAAAGGCCCCAAACATATGAAATTGCGGCCCAGAGATTGCACTCTGACCTAGTGGACCAAATCCTATTCCACTGAGAATTTTTTATTTTAATTTTACACTAATATGTATGGATTGTTCTCTTCTCCAGGAACTAGAGGCAATCATAAGCGAGTCTTTTCATTCTAGAATGACAGAAGATCTAAATGTAAATTGTACTCTCATTAAACACTGATTTTTCTTCCAGCTACACAAAGGACCATATCAGCCATAGATGTAAGATGGAAAAGGCAAACACTATTATACATAGTACACATTCTATCACACTAAGCCGCATCACTACTATAACATTCATTCAACCATTTCCAGTAGATGACCCCACTGATATTTTTGGGAAATTATTCTTTTTTAGGCCAATCCTCAGCTTGTGGGCACCATCCTTTTGCACCTTAGATGGACATTCACTATATAGGGCTTACACTTGAGAAGACAGAGGACGCTGTGTACCTGCTGTATGCTGATTTGGTAATGATCAGCCAGCAAAGGAAGAGAATGCCATCACAGATTCTTGAAGTATTGTCTCATTACGTGAAAAAAAAACATCCACAAACACCTGTGGAATATGAATTCCTACAGAGGTGGGGCAGATACAAACACCCCACAAATACACATTGCTTTGTAAATCCCAGTTGCACACATAACACAAAACCTGAGTAACCATGAAGGAGCTGAAATTGAATAGCTTACGGACACAGCTCTGCTTGAATTTCTTGCAGACTACGGTCAAAGTCTCCAATACTAATTACAGAAGATTGTAAAGACAGGGTGACTTACATTGGACACTGCTTACCACCAGGCCACAGATACCTACTATCAGACATGGTAGGCAGCCTGTACAATGTTGCGTCCATTCCCATGAAATGAACAGCGACTGAGATAGCTTTCGGGAATGGTAGGTTACTGCATATTAGCGTTTTATATGCTAGCATCAATATAGGACTTAACCAAAGATTCTGTGGGCCTGAACCATTGCACATACAATTGACTACGACCATAAGAGCTAGTTGAGAAGTTCAAAAATGCTCCTCCTCGCTCATCCCTGGTGCTCTAGCCCTACTAGATTACGACAAAGCCCTTCCACTTCAGTTTTGCCTTAACAGTCAAAGGAACTTGCACAAGCTGTGCTCAAGTCCCCAATAGATCAGCTACTGCAGAGTCGTCAGTTAGACCCAGTGTGAAAGCAACTGTAGAGAGAGAATGCATTCATGTCTTTTAGAGCCATAGCGGCTGATGCATTGTCTGTAGAGAAAACCTGCCGAGTTTTGGTCACCTTTTGAATGTCTGGGTTCCTCATTCTGTGTATTGTACTCCTGAAATTGTCAAATGTCAGCTCACAGGCCCAATTCTCGCTAGGTATAGAGCCAGTTCTCCGTCCAGCCTCTAGTCACATCAACATCCACCACCTGCACAGGTGCTTTGAAGTAGAAAATCCTTGTTATTTTTGTTTGATCACAATGAGGTTCAGAGAGAGGAGGGTAGGATCAGAGAAGGGGCCTTTTGACAAACTCATTGACAGGGGGGCGGAGAACCATAACACTGCTGCGCCCAGATTTAAGAAAAGGACACGTTTGAGAGAATTTGAAAATTTGAGACCCATACTTAGTAACTTGCAAGCATGGTGATGTCTGAAGGAAAGACAGTACACATTTTGTCCCTGATTTATTTTGTTTGTAAAAGATTTTTGTGTTAAACTTTCTTGAGCTACGAGCTATGCAAAATAGAGTGACTGTGTTTATTGGAGAATCCTATTCGAAAGTAACAGCTGTTGTGAAATATTAAGCAACATATTTCAAAAATATAACTGTGTCATAACTTGAAACTTGTAAACTTTATTTTCCAAATTTGCTCTCACGCAAGGAAAAGCGCCCGATGGAAGGTATTAGTGTGCACCACCATAATTTCAGATGTCTATGGACAGTGAAGGAAAGCAGACGACGCACCAAACAATTTCCTGACAGAACGCTAGCTGAAGCTACCCATTGTTGAGGGAAGACAGCGATGCTAAATTGGTCTTCCGACACACTGGGTTTGTCATCAAAGGTTTTCACTGCAAAAGACGGAAACAGGTCTGCACCTGCCAGATTGTACCTCTCACAAGAGTGCGGTGGAGACAGTGAGATCTTTACCTTCCACAGTATAAAAAACCATTTCCTACACCAAGGGCCCTTTCCAAGATCCTAACAGTAGACAGGCTAACCAAGAGGTAGTGAATATAATTGTAATGTTCTTGATTTGTGTTAAATTTTATTCTGTATCCATAGGTTGCTTCACAAGAGTAAATCAGAGACTTACTTACACTCACTGGTAATGTATTACACACCATTTAAGCTAAGATTAAATTAAACAGTAGTTTATATTGTCGTACTCCACAAGTGATACGTATTAAGCCAAAATTTTGCAAAGAGACTGATATGAGTATGCCATAGTGTCTTACTCTTGTTTTAAAGGAACTACATACCACCCCCAGAGGGTACTTCCAACTTTCACTTATGAAATTCTGTTTGGGAAAATTGCCTAATCACTCAACTCTCACCATCCAGAGACTGCACATTCCTCTTTAACACTCTTCTAATATGTGGACTTATATTGCTACAGACTACAAAAACAATTAAAGGATTTGCATCATCAAGTAGGGGACCTGCAACCTGCCCTACTCTGCCTGTCACAACGTCAAACTCAGGAGATAATGTTTATGATTCGCAAATTATACATTCCTGTTCTTTTTTCAGAAATGGATGGGCGGTCCATTTCAAGTTCTGATGACCACCTCCTTCAACGTGTGGAAGTCGAAGAAGAGAAACTTGGATCCAATTGCGTCACACTGCAAATGAGTTCTAACCCCCATCGCAGACGTAAGCAAGTACAATCTGGCTAGCTAGCTACTTACTGCTCCTCCTGTCAAGCCAGACAGTGAACCAGGAGATATCACAGCTCTAACCCGCTCCAGATGTGCTTTGCCCATGAACCAATCACACAAAGTAACGCAGCAGAGGTAATCAAAGTGTTACCCTTCCATCGCGTGAAGGAAAGAAGATCGAGATGCCACTCCTAGTACAATAACAGTTACTTGAGGACCCGTCAACGGACTCCAGCACAAGTCACTTACTGGGTAGCATTGGATGGGAAGATGGTTTGGGTGTTGTTCTTATTGCTGCCTTTTCCCAGGAAGATTGGCTCCTGCATGAGCTGAAGATTATAATCAAGACGCCACAGGGTGTGAGAGTAGATACTACAACTACTCAGGATCTGAAAACGTCACATGCTGTATTACAATTTAGCGTTAATGGCAAAAATAATGGGTACAATATAAAATGCATGAAAATGGTGTTATAAAACATAGGAGTATCTACACATAAGCTACCATAAACATTTTAGAGGAAAAGACAATAAGGTTATTAACATGAACACCAATAATAAGATAAAACGAATAGTCTTCAAGACCACTGGAGAAGCACCACATTCACCTACAACACCAGTTCCTGACAACTAACAGTTTCAAAAAGATGTAGTCTTTTATAATGACAAAGTCCCAATTCTCATCCCATCATATAGGTACAACTGTTCAACACTTCTCAGATGCAATTAAGCACCACTACAAACGCAGAGGTTCAGTAGGTAATTCCCATAGATTTGACACTTGGTAGAAATAGTATTTTTTTGCAGCAAAAAGGATTTTTTCTTACCTAATTTCTCTACCCTAGACAATAAACTTTTAATTTCTTTTTCTCAATGCATTCACTAATTTAGGAGATTAGACCACATTGCTTTTTCTCAGATAAAAGGTTTTTTCCTTAGGCACATGAGATTTCTATGCCAAGACATGCAATAATAAGAAGAAGAGGATCCCCAAAAACCTTTGATCCAAGTTCTTAAATCCAGAACTCATGCATACCACCAAGAGAATACACAACACGCATCAAACAAATGAATAGTCAGATCATTGACAACAATAAGTTATCAGATTTTTTCGCATGCCATTAAGATTTAAGTTCTACAGTATACAATAGAGATTTTTTACATGTTATCATGGTGTAAGCATAATGAGGCCCAGCAGGTAAATGGTTCTCCTAGCTAACCCACTACAATTTGTTCAGTATGCATCTCTGGGTGGTTCTGCGAATAGCCCACATCATCACCACCAAATTTTTTATCAATTTGCCTCAACTATCTGGATCTTGATCAAACAGGTATCGGTATAACCAAATGAGAAAAGTTTCAAAGAGGGACCCTAAACATGTCCCAAAGGACAAATGTATGAATATTAAGCATTGATAATGCTGTGGGTAACCAACAAAAAAAACAGGCCCTTCTTGGTATGAATCATCAGGAAGTACTATGTAGTTGGAATTAAAATGATTTAAAATATCAGAGAGAGAATGAAACAGAATTGAAAAATAATTTGATAAATTTTTACTAGCTAATTTTAATGCATCCATCTTGTCTTCTTCAAACTAAATCTTTGTCTAATAGGAATTTCTGACTAAGGAATACAAGGACATGTCTAGTTCCGCTCACATCAATAATATTTTGGTCTAGAGATACTTCCTAGAAGGCCGTGGAGCATTCTGAAATAACAGGTCATAGCTGCTGCTTAGTTAACGGTTATTAGATTAGTGTAACAAGTCGAGATGTCAGAGATATACGATTTTTATTTTTTGGTAGAATGGGAGGTGTTCATGATTTTAATATTAAATGATATCTTTTACATTAAGACACGGATATTGTTGGATTGTAACCTATATCTTTAATGCATAATACATATATTTGATAGGATTGTAATGATGCCTACCGTTCACTGTAATGATCACGCCTATACCCTTTAAATAAATCTGTCAGTCCATAATAGACCATTCTAATCTTTCTGAATAGAATCACAGTGCATATGTTTAAGTTGAATGTCCTTGGGAGACAGAGAGAGTTTCTAAGAAAGGATTATCTACATCAACGGTAGCAGCCACAGCAGCAGCTATGAGATCATGCTAGTTGACACAATAGACGATTCTGGAGGTGGCAAACAGAGTAGCCACAGAGTGGCAGCAATTACAATGGAGTGGAGGTCACGGCAAGCAGCAGCAACTGAGTTCAGAGAGTGGCACAATGAAATGTTTGGAGGTGGCAGAAACGGAGAAATGCCCGGAGGGGGGGGGGGGGGGGGGGGGGGGGGGGGGAGGCGCAAACGCTAGTGCACAATGACAGAGAGTGAGGTCATGGCAGCAGCATCATGAGGTCAAGAGTGGCACAAACTGTAAATTATGGACTGTGGCCAAAAACGAGAGTAGCCACAGAGTGGCACAATGACTCGAGTGTGGCGGTCACGCAAGCACCACAGCAGCAGCATAGGGTACAGAAACAGTAGCACAATGACAAATTCTTTGCGAGTGGCAAAACAGTTGTAGGCACAGATGGCACCAATGACAGAGAGTGGAGGTAGACGGCAGCAAACAAGCATGAGGTCAGAGAGTGGCACAATGACAACTATGTGGGATGGGTCACACGACCAGCAAACAGCAGCAGCACAAACGCAGATTAAATAGAGTGGCACAATGACAGAGTTGTAGTAGGTCACGGCAGAGCAGCCACAGCAGAGCTCTATAGGTACAAGGTCAGTTGGCACAATGACATTCCTGGAGGTGGAGCTACAACAGTAGTTAGGTCCACAGAGAATGGCACAATGACAGAGAGTGGAGGGTCACAGCAGAGCAGCAGCATGAGTCAGAGAGTGGCACAATGAAATTCTGGAGGGGGTGGGGGCTGCAAAAACAGGAATAAGCCACAGAGTGAACAATGACAGAGAGTGTGGAGTCCCACGGGCAAGCAGACAGCATGGAGAGAGATGTTGACACAAATGAAATTCTGGTAGGTAGCAAAAACAGAGTAGGCTACTAGAGTGGCACAGCAGCATAACTCATGTCGAGGTCCACACGGCAGCAGCCACAGCAGCATCATGAAGTCAACAGTGCACAATGACAAATGTCTGGAGGTGGCAAAACTTAGTAGCCACAGAAGTGAGCAAGACAGAGAGTGAAGCTGACGGCAGCAACAGCATGAGGTCAGAGAGTGGCACAATGACACAGTGTGATGTCATGGCACCAGCAACAGCGAGCGGCAGCCATGGTGTCCATAGAGTGTCACAATGACAGAGTTATGGAGGTGGGAGCAATAACCAGTTCCGCCTGGGTAACGAATGGTGGTAGACACATGGAGACAACTGTCAGCAGATGTGTGCATCAGGGTAGCTGGCGATCAGAATATCTGGTCTGATACAGGTAGTTTTATGAACCCAGACTCCATTTTCTCACACAGTTTTGTTAGGCGTCATGGCTATGTAATAGCTGACGCCTAAGGCAATTTGGTGTGTCTGGAAATCCTGGCCGATCACACCCTGATTCATCTGTGACAAAGTCATCCGTAATCCACATTTCCCTTGGACAGGCGGTTCATCCTTGGGTTCACAGATGGAGTCCCCCCCACGCCGAGCACTGAACACGCCGTCTCTTGATGCCACACTACAGGACCGGGCATGGACAGCTTCCTCCACTGCAAAACTGCGGACAAGTATAGGGCGCACACATTCATCTTGGCTGGCCAGTAACCCAGCGGATCCTCCAACTGGGGGTGACAGAGTCTGTCCAAGTATGCACCAACCTATGTTGGATCGAGGGTCTGCTCCCCCCAGGTTCTGTCTGCTGGACTTGCTGCTGGCTTGCTGCGAGCGACGCCCCGTCCTCACACTAGAGGCGGGTAAAGAACTGCTCATCAGTGACTCCAGACTTAGTTGCTGCTGATGGCCGCTGGTATCTGGCTCCTACCCCCCCCCCCCCCACACCTTCCAGCACCAGCAGCCCGCGGCAGTATCCACGTGTAGGCGCTGAAAACCCCCAGTCAGACCTGTCCAAGTGAGGACGATGCCGCACATAGGCAGCGGACCAACTGACTACGGAAGGATTTCCCTATAGTATATTGAGTTTGTTACCTCCCTCTCCAGCAGCTGGGAAAAAGGCCTCCCATGTTGGACTGGTTTCCGAGGGGTCCAATAGGGTGGAGAGCCAGAAGTCTTCCCTCCTGCCGATGGTGACTATTCGGCTGTCACTCTAAGCCCAAGGCTCAAATCACATGCTGTGGCCCTCCGTCTGCACAAGTTGACCCGAGAGGGGCCTCCCCGCCTCCATCTCCACTGTAATATACTGCCACGGTGCTTCGGGTCATTCTGCCTTGTATTTGTCTCATCTACATCTAACAATCTTACCTCTCCATCTGCTCCTTTCTCCTCTTCATTGTCACCTGGGTAGAAAAATCCACTAATTTCACGAGACAATTGCTTCCGCTACCAATGTCCTCCTCCTCCAGTATCATTCCCCACCGCGGACATCATGTAGCCACGAGATCTGTAGTCACCGAGGACTCCAGTCCCCTGCCAGTACAAATTTTCAGCATCTGTTCCAGGACATGAAGCAGTGGAATGACGTTATTCATCCTGTAGTCCTGTCGCCTGCTTGAATGGCCTCAACAAACGGCAGTTCACGCATGAGCTTTTGTCCACTGGCTGAAATCAAATTTACAACAGGGGATACGTCCTGCTCGCACTGGATCAATCATCAAAAAAATCGGTTAATGGCCTTTTCACTAGTTCATACAGTCGTCCAACATGTGCAGCTGGAATTCCAACGCGTGGTGCAAACATCGCATATCAGAGTGTGTTGGGGGAGGCCGTTCTCTGCCCGCTGCAACTCCGAGGAGGGTGTTCCTGATTTGTAGGGAATGGATTAAGTTTGCCCCTAAATTATTTCCCTGGCCATTTTTCATGGATCTTCTGAAGATCGTGGAAGACTTCAGGAGCTGTTTCAACAACCAGATTGAACACGTTCTACCAAGCAGATGCGCATGGAACGCATCCCGACCTCGGTGGCAGCGCGGACACCATGTTACTCCCGCATTGCCACACAGCCATGGTTCCAATTTCAGTTGGTGGCGGAGAAAGCCACACATCGATTTCTTCAGCGTGCATGACGCCGGAGCAGTCCTTCTTCCCTCCGCCATGTGTGACTCTCGTTCGCCGAGGCTAAGCCAGGTGTAAACTGCAGCGAACATCTCGCTGTGCCCTACACAATGTGGTATGATGAGCAGTACTTGTGAGGCTGAGATGTGTTGGTGGTGGAGAGAGGAGGTAGGCGATCATTGGCGCAAGAGCTGCAGTTTGACAACGTGGAGGGAGAAAGCTCCGTCTCCTGTCCAAGTTGTTGTGTTGCCTGGGCAGGAAGCACATTCACCCAGCGGGCCGTAAAGTTACATGTGAAATGGCCCTGACCTCGTAGTTACAGCTCCTGACGTCTCCGTGCTCCTTGCACACTATGGAAACAAACCCCGATAAGCTTCAAGGATTGGCCCACCTTAGTTCTACATATATATGGCAGTGCTGGTACTGGCCTTTTTGAAAAGAAATTACGGCTTGGAACTTCTCCATCCTTGGCTTGTCACAAGCCATGAAGCTCTCTCTCTGAAAACGGTAGCAGAGTCCATCATTTGCGGAAAGGAGGGACTGCAGTACCCAACAACTTGACAGGAACACGGTTACTTCTGCAACTTAGATGGTTGGACGCATACAGGTTGTCCTCTTTGAAACGCCGTCGCGGAGCGACTGCTGGTCGTCCCCATGAGTATCGGAGGAAGCCAGGAGGCATCTGGACCGGGAGATGATGGCAAAGAAAAACATCTCCCTTCTGCAGAGGTGGTGGAGCCTTGACTGTCTGCAATGGATGCGTGGCCACTGGGCGCGCTGCTGCTGTTGCTGGCAGGGGCAGGATGGACCCACCACATCTGAGCCATGTTTCTCCCCAGGCCACGATGGTGGATTGCTGCACATGTGTTGACGCAGGCTGTTGTGCCAACGTTAGCTCCCTGGCCACGCTTCACTTTCTTTCTGCCTACCAGATGCTATCTACATATACCCATTATTGCGGCTCCACCGGTGTCTTACAAGAACTGCCACACCAGCCGAGTTCTGATTTTACCGGCAACACTCCGCACTGAGTGACAACTACCGCCGCTGGCCTCGCTGAGCCCCGTGCCGCTAAACTTTTCTTGACCAGCGAAGCGGGTTTTTACCCCGTGTCGGCTTGCTTCCCGACCTCCACAGCTGCTGCAGATCCTGCTGACTCACGGCCACATCTCACCCACTTGCCTGGCTGCGCCGCTGGCCTGACGCGCAAGCTGACATCCCTCTTTCTCCTAATAAACATGAAGCCCTTGCCTTCCCCCGGCTCCCAAGTGCGGTCGGCTTACATCATTATCGATTTGTTGTTTCATCGTTATGCTGTCCCTCGATCACGCGGGTCTTGGTATGCAGAAGGCTGACCCCTCACAACATGGCCTCCATGCCACGCTTCCACATCTAATACATGTCTGCCTACTTGCAAGAAGAAGCAGGCGATATTTGCCCCATTTCTTCGCTCCAAGTACTGCTACTGCCCTCCTCAAATGTTCATCCTCGCTATATAGTGGCGGCTGAGCCCAGACCACGATAGTAGATCTCTTGGCTGAGGTAGCCGGATGGGACAGAGGCGGTGAGGACAGGTGAGGGCCTCTGACCCCCTCTCCCACGGGCCATGCCAACTAATGGTTGTGTCTGATGTTCCCAACGACTCTTGGCTGGGTTGTCCAGAATGTCATCTGGGAGGTAACGTGGCTGACCTGGTCAACCACCAAGAACCATTGGCGGTTTTTCTGAACAACACACGAGCCTCTAGATACAGCGGCAGTTGTGGCCCTTCATCGAGTGACCCCTTCTGCGACGTCCCCTTGCTTGTTCAGCGACCTTGGGCCTGCTCCTAGGAATGTTGTGCCACTGCCACTCGCAGGTGAAGAGCCTGCCACCTCTACTCATGTCTGACATACTTTTGTTTCTAATATGTACAGTACCTTTTGAATGAAGATATTTCTATATGACAAATACACACCGCTGTATTTGACTCAAAAGAACCCAGAAACAAGCTTGGGTAACCCCTTGGATATAAATTGCACTCCCACAAATGGCCAGAAAATTTACTTGTATGTGCCGTTTAAAAACAAGTGTGTATTTACTGAGATATAAACCGCACAAACAGGCTTAATACCCTGGATATTAGTTAACTACAAGGCAAAATGTCTTCTTTTTTTTTATTTTATTTTTTTTTTTGTTTTTTTTTATTTTTTTTTTTTTTTTTTTTTTTTTTTTTTTTTTTTTTTTGTATTGTTTTTTTTTTTTTTTTTTGTTTTTTTTTTTTTTTTTTTTGTTTTTGTTTTTTTTTTTTTTTTTTTTTTTTTTTTATCTTTTTTTGCGGTGAAAAAGAACGTTTTTCTTTTAGGGACCATCAACAGCCAGCACAATCTTATTAACCCCTGGATGATAATTGCCAAAATATATGACAACCAAAAATTACCACCTTTGGTATTCCGTGTTAAAATGCGGTGTATTTTAAGTACACAACCAACATGATAAAACATTGTAATTAACTTCGTGTTATGAATTTAATGCTAAGGGAAAAATTTGACTTCTTGGCGGTGAAAAAAGAACGTTTCTTTAGTGACACCAAACGCAGAACAACACTTAATTACACCCCTGTATCTAAATTGCCGCAAAAGAAATGACAACCAAAAATTACCAGCTTTGTAGCGTGTAAAATGGCGTGTATTATATGGTACAGAACAACAGAAAAACTTGTAATTTAACCTTCCAGTTATGATTATGCTACAGGCAAAAATTGCTTCTTTGGCGTGAAAAATAATGTATCTTTTAGTGATCACAACAGCAGAACAACTATCTAATTTAACCCCTTATGTAAATTGCCAAAAGAAATAACTGCCAACAATTACCCAGCTTAGTAAGCGTGTTAAATGACGTGTAATTTACGGTATCAGAACTACAGAAAACTTGTAATTAACCTCGTATGAGATTATGCTGACAGGCAAAATGTCTTCTTTGGCGTGAAAAAGAACGTTTTCTTTAATGACCACAAACAGCAAGAACAACACTTAATAAACCCCTGGATCAATTGCGCAAAAGAAATGAGACAACTCCAAAAATGTGACCAGCTTTGTGCGTGTTAAAAATGTTGTGTATATTTACTAGTACACGAACAACAGCGTAAATCGTGCAATTAACCATTCAGGTTATGAATATGTTACAGGCCAAAATTTCTTCTTTGGCGGTGAAAAAAACATTTCTTTTAGTGACCACAACACCATGAACAACGATTATTTAACCCCTTGATGTATAATTGCGCAACAAGAAATATGCTGCCAACAATTACCCACTATTTGTAGCGTGTTTAAAATGGCGTGTAATTTTACGGTAAGAACAGCAGAAAAACATGTAATTAACCTTCGGTATAATTATTCTACACGGCAAAATGTCTTCGCCTTGGAGGTGTAAAAGGAATGTTTCTTTTAGTCACCACAACAGCAGAACAACGCTTAATTAACCCCTGGATCTAAAAACGCTGTTTCTTTAAAAGAATACAACAGGGACATGCTTAGATAACCCTTGGATATTCAATGTGGTGAAGAACTGAGCAGCTAGCATTAAAATGGTATATGCAGCTGTGTGGTGGTTGCGTGGGGGGGGGGGGCGGGGATGGTGGTGGGCATTGGACTCACACTGGACTTCAGTTCCAATACCACCCCACAAAATCAGAAGCTAGAAACGTACGAGAACAGTCTCTGAGACCAAGCTTGGTGACAGCACCCCCCAAAAATCGCTGTAAAAGTGAGTTTTTTAGTATGAGATATCATAAGCAGCCGCGCAGCAGCACCTTTCCTACTCAGTACAGTGAGAGCGGTATGAGCTCCCAGCATCGTGCCCGGACTTATATAGTGCGGTGACGTCACAGAATCCCGCCGGTCTCTGATTGGCTTCATCTCTGCACATGTCATGTAGACTATGCCCTTCTTCCTCCCAGACGTCTTTGCCACATGTAACGCCATGTGCTCGCAGCCATTTTATTAATTAAAAACACACTTCGTTCCCGCGAATTACCCCAAACTTCGAATTCCTTCAGAATCGAAGTTTTCCTGAAATTCTAAACGAATTCCACTTCTTTAGAAACAATTCTCCCATCTCTAATTGCAACATGTAATCCTATGAACATTAAGTAAAGAAAGTAAAATCGAAATGGCTCATTTCTAAAGTTAAAAATGCAATAAATTACATTAATTGTATTTAAAAATATAAATCTGAAGGTTCTTTTTATCCTTTCATAGCTATAGAGACTAAAAAAAAAAATATTTGAAAATAATATCAAGCAATATGTAAGATAGGTTGCAAAGGGGAGTAGGACAAATCCCTAAACAATTAATGGACTGAATAGACAAGTATTTAATTAAAAAAGTATTGTAAATACAATGACATGGAAATATGATTGATAGACATAGTAGGATAAAGTAGAAGTGGCATCTATTGATAAAACATTGTGAATTTTTTTAGGTTAGAGGTTTCATGTAAGCAGCCATGTTAAAGCCACAGAGACTTTTTCTGCCATACACCCTTTTGCACAATCAACTGCAGGAAACATAAAACCTTATGTTGAAAACTGTCCTGCAGATGTTGTTAAACACGGTAGTTGGATCTGAATATGTTCAGCTAATGCTCATATTATTATTATTATTATTATTATTATTATTTATTTTAGAGTGCCATTGGTTCCAGGGCGCTGTACATTCAAGAGGGTTACATACATAACATAAGTAAAACAAGTTCAATGCTGACAGTATGTGACAATCAACTGGCACAGAGGGAAAGAGAACCCTGCCAGTGAAGGCTTACAATCTACAAGGAAGGGGGAAAGAGACAGAAGGTGGGGGCATATACATGTATGTATTGATGATTATGAACTTTTATTTTATTAGAAATTTGGAAATGAGAAATTTTTTTGCATCTTCACAGTCCTGAAACCTGTCATTGTGGAATTAAGATGCAGAATTGCTAGAGAGCTGATCACAGTTTGATGGTTTGGATAGTGTAGTTAATAATTTAAACTCTGAGTGGTTCATTATATGTGGTCAACAAACCCACGGTTCATGGTGAAAATGGATTTCATCTGATCTTTTCAGCAGTATGTTTTAATTTAAAATGTACCACAATGTTTGTAGCTGTATAGCAACTTTACTTAGTAATTTTACTGTCTTTGGGGAAAGATGTTCAGCTATTAAACTACATGCAATAAAGCAATGAAAATTATAACTTCATCAGAATAAATAGAAATAACCTTGACAATGGAAATCAACAGAAATTTGTTGCATAATGCACAAAGATGATTAATGAATCCCTCTGTTGATCAAGATTACATGAGAGATATAAATACAAATTGGGAAAATAATGTTGCTGCCTGATAGGTCAATGTAGTCATAGCAACAAAAAAGCCCTTAAAAAATACATGAAGAAGAATGAAATAAATGTAAAGTGACCATGATGTTAAAATAAAGACAGCAAAAAAAGAGGGTTTGAAAGAGCAAAATATGACACATCATCATAAACAACAGACACAATTACATTTTGCCCAATGAATCATGGACCTAAATCTAAGTGCATTTAGTCATGTATCTGTGTTCAATCCCTGACCATTAATTTTCTAGGCTGGCTCATGATACTGTAGACACAATGCTTTCCTTTTATCTAGCTATAAATCAGAAGGGTACAGTGAAGACGAAATTATGTCATTGAAAGTAAATGATTACAGTCGTAATAAAATCTATATAGAAAGCTTTCAATGATTTTTTTTCTCATATAGAGAGAAGCTGGAAAAAGACTTCTAATAATGTCTATGTTCTTTCCTAAAGGAAGAACATTTATCCAGTCAAGTCATAATAAATAGCAAGATGTAGCTATAGAGCTATACCTATACAGTATTCAAATTAACATTGGTTTAACCATCTTAATTATTTTTTTTACCAATCCTTGTGCAAAAGGAAGATATACTTACCATTTGACTTATTAGCATGTGCTTTCCCATCGATGTAACATTGTAATGATAATTCAAAGATCATACTTTAATGTTGTTTATAATTCTCAATGTTTTGACATAAGAAAGGACAACAATGGAAGCGCTGGAACGGAGGTGAGGACAGAGGTGAGAAACAGTTGTTTTTTTTTAATTTAGTACTGAGCAACAGCATAAATTTATATAAAAAAAATCCACATTGGCAGTCCTTTTAAGTTAAAAATTGATGCTACGTTTCAGGCGGTAACCTTTTTTTTTTTTGATTGCTGATGCCCCAGAAATGCACTTTGCACATACTATTAGTTTTAGACAGGGCAGTAACGTATGCCAAATATTATTTGTGTGATTTAAAATGTGTTAGTTGTATGATTCGAAATACTGACATGATGCTAAAAAGGACTTGGTCTCTCCTCTCTTGAAGGCTTCCGCTGCTGATTCTGACATGACTTCCCTCTCTTCTCTCAACCTATACATACAATCTATCCACTCTCTCGCCTGCAGATTTTGCTGTGGATTGCCCTCTCTCACTGCACAAGCTGTTTGATTCCACCCCCACCATGATACCAGGGTTATCTCCTCTCTATCAAATGAGAAACCTGTAACCAATAAAAAAAGACGCTTATAAAGAAGACAAGGATCCCATTTGCCTCACTGTGAATAAAGAAATATACAAGTAGGTGCTGCACAAGTAGTATCTCTCCCTTTGTGCCCAAATAAGACTGTACGATATGAAAGGAGGAACTAGAAACAGCCTTAGGTTAAGCAATACACAGTCAAATACCACTCTATAATAAATCATAAAACAGAACATATTTACTAGTACTACTGCTGTATTAGAACTATACATCACAAATTCAACAGTGCCCAAATATAACTGTCACACTATATATAAATAAATTGCCATATGGTAACCACAAAATAAATCCTTATAGTAAAAATAACAGATAAAAACAAAAAGACAACATATTCCAGGTTTATAGACCGTGTACATATCAGAAATATAAGGTAGGTGAATAGCAAAGCTTCACGGGACACAAACAACAGAACTATATACAGTACAACATACTGTACATATCATTGCCAAACACATTGCAATGTGCACAGCAAATACAGGACCCAAATAACTACAACAGCAGGAACATATAAAACACAGAGAACACAAAATAAACATTAATTAGAGTGTAAATAACAGAGACATACAACTTGCAGATAACAGAATGCAAAATATCTACAGAAGGTAATGATAACAGAGCCACACAGGGTGCAGATAACAGAACATACATAAAGCAAAACATAGTGCTATACAGCCTGTAACTAAAGCAGCTACAAAGGAGGCAAATAACAGAGCCATAGAAAATGCAAATAACAGCTGTACTCTAGTAATTGAAAATGGGACCACCTGATACCACCTGCAAACCAATCAAAACACTTTCCCATGCCCTGTCTGGCAATACAATGTTCCATTTGGTCCATAATACCTACATACCCTGCTGGTTCTGGTCAGGTCCTTGTGCTAATTTACCTACGAGATTTTCTCCAATTGCTCTCCAAACCATGGATTCATGTTCTATCATCCATTTCCTCATTATACATTGGTTTTATATTCATTAGTGACTATACATGATTAAGGTTTATTACAAACTTAAACGTTGTATCTGTATCTGTTGTATTCAACATAGATTTATTTCACTTTATTGGCATAACATCTGTAAATAGAATTTGTAGCAATACAAAAATCAAAAGATGCATTTGTGTGCTGTGGATATCTTCAATCTTCTGCAAATATTCCAGCCAAAATTTTTAATCAAATCATACCAGCTGCTTTCTTCATTAAACATTGTGGAGCACTTCTACCTGTACTCTTTGTCTTCTCTCTTTCATCTTATCTCAATGCAATCTTCACTGTATTTCTTTCTTAAATGTTTTTATTTTAGTTTTTTCTAAATTTTACACAAAGCATGAAGCATGTTATAAGAGACAATCAGGTATGAGTTAAATTAAAGGGCACAGATCAAACATATAACAAAGCAATAGTAATAAATCACATGAATTAGTATGTAGATGAGGATTAGAAATTATGCTTCATAAAATATAAAATTAAGTCAAATAAACCCTATACACAAATCAAACAGGTCTGATGCATCAATCATTGAAATAAAATAATTTGGGAATAAAATACAGATTCCATAGGTCTGCATGAGTGTTCAGACAATAATTCAGAAGAGTCTGAGACATAACGTGACCCAAGTGATCAGCCAATTGTTGTGAGAGATACCAAGAAGTAAACAAAAATGGCTGCATAATTTGCTTAATTTCTGATGACAAGTAAAAGTGACAAATCTTTCCCACTTTTTGAAGAATGGCTTCATTTGTATTTCTTTAGTTCTGAGGTTTGTCCATTTCAAGATAATGTTTCACAACTTGGATAATAAACACCATTTAGTGGCCATCAAAACAATGTGTATCACCATTTGGTCTTGTGCATTGTGAGGAAGATTATGGAACAACAATTGTATGGGGTCCAAGTTTATTTTGAGTGACAGTTTGGTTTGCAACAAATGGAACAAACCTTCCCAAAATTCCCTAGTGTGAGAACATGGCTATATGGCCATATACATTTGTGAAAGCTGTGTTTTATCTGGGACACGTTGTGAGATAGTTTGGACATGCTGGTATATTAAAGGGGATGTATCGCTTCATCAGTTCGGCTGTTCTTTTGTAGCATGATTTTCTCAGTTCCTGAAATCCAGGGGCATTTCTTCCCCTCCCAGCTGGGTGTTTCTTAACTGAAGAGGGATGACATCATCCTCCCCTTCACTGTTCATGCTCGCTCCCGAGTCAGTGTGCCCCCCCTCCCTGAGTCCACATGTCACTGTCCTCTCCCTATGCAGTCTTATTTTGTAACAGCTGATTACATACCACAGCCCTGCAATCCGTCTAGACAGCCTTCTATGAACTCAGAGCACTGATCTCTTCTCTCACAGCTGGAGGTTTGTTACAGTTGAATCCAGTCTTCTATGAACTCCTCCAGAGCAGCACAGATCCGTCTCCCTTCTATGTTTACACAAGGCACCAAGGCACAATTCTGCTGTTTTCTGATTGTAGAAGCAGATGCAGTGTCACTGAGGAGCTGGTTGCTCTGCAGAGTGAAATTGTTGCTGGCCCCTTACATGCAGGAGCATTAGGCACCGAGGCACAATTCTGCTGTTTTCTGATTGTAGAAGCAGCTGCAGTGTCACTGAGGAGCTGCTAGCTGTACAGAGTGAAATTGTTGCCGGTCCCTTATTCTGAGTGAGAGAGGCAGGAATGCTCGCTCCCGTGAATATGACTGGGGGCCGAACAGAATGTAAATTAGCAGAGCCGTCAGCCAATGAAATGAAAGGAGGTGGGATCCAACCGACACTGGGGAACAGTGTTTACACAAAACAAAGATGAGGGAGACTGTGAAAACAAGACAGCTTTGCAAATGACATGCAATTTCAAAGTTGCTTGTTATCACTGTCCCCTTATTCTGAAGACCATTTAATGAAATGATACAACCCCTTTAAAGCTGAAAATGTCTTTTTGAGCTATTCATAAATAAGTATCTTTTCATTTTTCATAAAATATATATCTATGGATTGTAAGTCACATATCCAAGAAACTCTGAGAGATATTTTGATTAGGGAGATCAGACTCCCATTTTGTGAACAGTTTAGGAGGAGGATTATCTCCCCAATGTCCTCTAATGCCAAAATATAACAAATAAAGCAAGTCTTGGGAGGTGGAGGAACCTAAAACCATGTCAAGATGTACTTTCTAATGGCGTTGTTCACCATACCATAGAATATATTGGTAAATGGCAAAAAAATTCTATTTCGGTCAATAAGTGAAAAAAACATGCTTGTGCCATGTTTGCAATTTTTTTTTAACGGTGTTCATATTCTGGTATAAATAATGTGTTGTCTATATTCTGCAGGTTAATATGATTCTTGCAATACCAAATACATAAGGTTTGCGTTATAGTTACATAGTTACATAGTTAGTACGGTTGAAAAAAGACACGTGTCCATCAAGTTTAAACAAGGGAGGGAGACAAGGATTTTAAGCCCAGCCTCCCCACTGGTTAATGCCCTGAAACCCACAACGCAAGAACCAATCTTCTCCAGGGGAGACCACATCTCAGACCCCGGAGCCGCCACCAGCCAGAATCCAGAATTTTACATAGCTACATACGCATTAATATTCTTTCGTTTCAGGTAGATATCTAAGCCTTTCTTGAAATTCCCAACTGTTCCTGCTGTAACTAGCTTCTCAGGCAGGCTATTCCTCAGATTTACAGTTCTTACAGTGAAGAATGCTTGAATCCTTTTCTCTCTAGCCAAAGGGAATGCCCCCTTGTCTTTTGAGGGGGCTTTACATGAAAAATATTTTCCCCATACTAATGTAGGGACCATTTATATATTATATAAATTAATCATGTCCCCCCAAAGCTGTCTTTTCTCAAGAATAAATAAGTTAAATTCTACTAACCTCTCCTTATAACTAAGATGCACTCTCTCTAGCTCCATTGCATCTTTTCTATAAACTGGAGCCCAGAACTGAACAGCATATTCTAAGTGAGGTTGCAGCAATACTTTATACAGTGGTAGGATTATATCCTTGTTCCCCGATTCCATGACTCTTTTAATACACGCCAATATCCTACTTGCCTTACTTGCAGCTGATTGACATTGAATGCTGTTCTGTAGTTTATGATCTACAAGAACGTCCAGATCTTTCTCAACAACCGATTATCCCAGTTTTTCTCCTCCTAGGATATATGATACCTGCAGATTATTTGTACCCAGATGCAGAACCTTACACTTATCCACATTGAACCTCATTTGCCAAGTGGATGCCCAAACACTGAGTGTGTCCAGGTCTGCTTGCAATTTATGAGCATCATCCATTGACTGCACTACCCTACATAACTTGGTGTCATCTGCTAAAATAGAAACCGTGCTATTGATCACCTCCACAATATCATTAATAAATACATTGAATAAAAGAGGATCCAAAACTGAGCCCTGGGGCACACCACTCATAACAGGGGATCACTCAGAGTAGGAGTCATTTACTACCACTCTCTGAGTACGATCTGATAGCCAGTTTTTAATCCAATTACACACTGTTATTTCTAACCCAATGGATTCTAATTTACCCAACAAACGCTTATAAAAAAGACAATACTACCATTTTCCTCATTGTGAATAAAGAAATGTACAAGTAGATGCTGCACAAGTAGGACCTCTCCCTTTGTGTCCAAATAAGACTGAACAATATGAAGGAGGAACCAGAAACAGCCTTAGGTTAAGCAATACACAGTCAAATACCACCCTATAATTAGAGATGGGCGAATCAATTTAACGAAGTGGAATTTATTTAGGGAATTTCAGGAAAACCGTCGGTTCTGAACGAAGTCGAAGTTTGGGGTAGCTTCGGGTGAACGAAGTGTGTTTTGATGATTAAAATGGCTGCGAGCACATGGCGCTACAAGGAGGCAAAAAAAGCACTCTGGGAGGAAGAAAGGGCATAGCTGCATGACATGTGCGAGATGAAGCCAATCAGAGACCGGGCGGGATTCTGTGACGTCACCGACTATATAAGTCCGGGGCGCGACGCTGGGGAGCCTCATACCGCTTCACAGTACTGATCAGGGAAAGGTGCTGCCGCGGCTGAATTGTTACTGAAGAAACTGATTTTTTATACAGCGATTTTTGAGGGGTGTCTCAGTTGTCTCAGAGGAATGCTTCTTTAATGTTCTAGTTCTGATTTTTTGGTGTTATTGGATCTGAAGGCCAGTGTGCGTCCACTGCAGCTGCATATACATTTAATGTATCAGCTCACAGCACATTGATATCCAAGGGGATTCAAAGATGTAGTTCCTGTTGTATTATTTAAGAAACAGTGGTTTTAATAATACCAAATACCACTTTCATTTTTGGATCCCCTGCTCAATTCTTTTGCGCAATTACATCCATGGGGTTAATTAAGCGTCTGTTATTCAGCTGTGGTGACTCACAGAAAACGGCCATTTTCACCGCAAAAGTCTATACATTTTTCCTGTAGCCTAATTCACAGCAAAGGTTAATTCAATTTTATCTTCTTTGTTGTGCGGCGTAAAAAAACCATTTGTTGTAACAGACGTACAAAGCTAGTAGTTTTGGTGGCTCATTCTTTGGCGCAATTTACATCCAGGGGTTAATTTAAGAGTTGTTATTAAGCTGTGGTGACTACAAGAAACTGCCATTTTCACCGCCATAATTTATAATTTTTACCTGTAGCCTTAAGTCACAGCAAAGGTTAAAGGGAGGATGTATCGCTTCTTACTTCGGCTCATCACAATGCCTGAGCTTCTAAACTCGTGGAATGCTGGGGCGTTTCTTCCCCTCCCAGTTGGATGACTTCATCCCCCCCATCCCTCTGAGTCCACCTATCACTGTGTCTCTCCCTTCAAGTCTTATTTTATAAGAGCTGTATACATAGCCACAGGCTTGCATTCAATCTAATCTGAGCACTGATCTCCTCTCACTGTGTGATGTATTAGCAGCTTTCTAAGAACGGCACAGATTCTGCCCTGTCTGCAGAGAGTAGGCACGGTCAATAAATATGTTTTTTCATTGTCAATCTGCTGAAGTCTGTTTCTGCTTCAGGTTGTGAGACAGAAAAAAATGCTCACGGCCCCTAACTTGAGTCATTCTGTACAGCCCGTGAATCGACCCAGGGGCTTTACAGAATGTATATGAGTTCTCGCTAGTGATATGCGAAGGAGGAGGGATTTTAGACCCCACATAGATATCAGGTGTAAATAAAACCCACAAGAAAGGGGACCACTGTGAGAACAAGGCAGCTTTGCTACTGACATCCAATTGCAAAGTTGCTTGTTTTTCACTTGTCCCCTATTCTGATGACCATTTAATGAAACGATAACACCCCTTTAAGTACAATTTTATTCTTGTTGTGTGGCAGTAAAAAACACGTTGTGTAAACGATTCAGCTAGTAGTTTTTGGTGGCTCCATTCTTTGGGCGCCAATTACTTCCAGGGTTTAATTAAACGTTGTTATTCAGCTGTGGTGACCCCAAGAAACAGCCAATTTTCACCGCTAAAATATATACAATTTTCCTGTAGCCTAATGCACAAGCAAAGGTTGATTTCAATTTTATCTCTTGTTGTGTGGCGTAAAAAACACCGCATTGTAACACGCTATACAAAAGATAGTAGTTTTTTGGAGGCTCATTCTTTTGGCGCAATTTACATCCTAGGGTTATTAAGCGTTCTTAATCGCTTTGTGGTGGATCCAAGAAACCGCCCTTTTCACCGCCAAAATTATTAATTTTTCCTGTAGCTAACTCACAAGCAAAGGCTAATTACAATTTTTTCTCTTGTTGTTGTGGCGTTAAAAAACTCTGCATTGTAAACCCGCTAAAAGCTAGTAGTTGTGGTGGCTCAATTCTTTGGCGCAATTTACATTCCATGGTAAAAAAAAAAAGGTTATACTAAGTATTTTCTGAAGTTGCCACTCAGAAAAGAAAATTTCTTTTTCACACGCCACAGAAAGAAATTCTGTAGCATTATTCATATCCGAAGGTTAATTAAGCCTTTTACATTCAGTAAAATACACAGCGTTTTTAAACGGTCACATTACAAGTAATTTTTCCTGCCATTTGTGGAGCGCAATTTATATCCAAGGGTTACCCAAGCTTCTTAGTGGGTTCATTTGGAGTCAAATAAGGGTGTGTATTTATCAAATACAAGATTTCTTCATCAAACAGTGTCTGTAATTTAAGGACCAAACAGTATGTCAGGACAGAGAGGTGGCCAGGCTCTTCGCTTGCAAGCAGTGGCAGAGGCACAAATATTCTGGTGCAGGCCGGTCGCAAACAGGCAAGGGGACGTTGCGCAGGGGTCACTCAGGGAGGCCAACACAACTGCCGCTGTCATGCTAGCGGCGTGTGTGACTAGAACCAAGGGTTCTTGATGGTTGACTAGGGTCATCCACTTCCTCCCAGATGACATCTGAAAAACCCCAGCAAGAGTCGCGTGGGAACGTCAGACACATACCCTTAGTTGGCATGGAGGGAAGCGGGTCAGCGGCCCTCACTGTCCTCAAACCCGCCTCTGTCCCATCCGGTTCCTCAGCCAGAGATCTACTATGGGGTCTGGGCGCCAGCGCCACTTTATATGCGGGAGGATGAACAATTTGAGGAGGGCAGTCAGGCAGCTAATTGGCAGCGAAGAAATGGGGCCAATATTTCCCTGCTTCTTGCAGCTATGGCGGCAAAGGTTAGATGTTGAGAGTGGCATGGAAGGTCATGTTTGTGATGGGGTCAGCCTCTGCATACCAATACGTTGATGAGGACAGCAGTGACGATGAAACACAAATCGTTATGATTGTAGACCGACCGCACTTTGGGAGCGGGCTGAGGAAGGGTTCATTCATCGTCAGGTGTAGAGGACATCAGCTTGCGACGTCAGCAGCGCGCAGCCTGCAAGGTGGGTCGTGTGGCCGTGAGTCAGCAGGATAGAGCAGTGTGTGGTCGGGAGCAAGCACCACGGGTAGTAAAAAAACCGCTTCGAGGGTCCAGAACGAGTAGCGGCAAGGGGCTCAGCGACGCAGCGGCTGCAGTAGTCAGTCACTCAGTGCGGGCATTGCGGTAAAATCCGATACTCGGCGGTGTTTGTGGCAGTTCTTTGCTAAGACACGGAGGAGCCGGAATATGGGTTATTGTAGAGTCTGTATGTAAGCAGAAGAATGTGAAGCGTGCCAGGGAGCTAAACGTTGGGCACCTCGGCCCTGCGTCAACACATGCAGTGTCAACCATCCGGTGGCCTGGGAGAAACGTGGCTCAGATTGTGGTGGTCATCTGCCGCCGCAGCAGCAGCAGCAGCCCCAGTCGGCATCGCATGCCTTTGCAGGCCAGGTCAAGGCTCCACCACCTCTGCAGGAAGGGAGTGTTTCTCTTTGACATCATCTCCCGGTCCAGCTGATCTGATCCTCGTACTCATGGCGGCAGCAGTCGTGCAGTGACACGATTGCAAAAGATGACACATATGAGGTCCCAACCATCCTAAGGTACAGCAGATGACCGTGCTCCTGTCCAAGTTGTTGGTAACTGCAAAGTCCTCCCTTTCAAATGGTGGACTCTGCACCATTCAGAGAACTAATGCTTGTGCCGAGCGAGATGGAGTCGCTTCCAAGCTGTAATTTCTTTTCCAAAAAGGCAGTACCAGCACTTCATAAATTTGTGAAACACGAAGGTGGGCCAAGTCCTTGAGCTTATCGGTTTGTTCCAAGGTGCACGCGAAGCGCGGGACGTTCTGGAGTTGTACTACGTGTCAGTGGCCAGTACATGTACTTTACGGCCATCTGGGTGAATTGCTTCCGGCCACAGGCACACAACAACTTGGACAAGGAGACGACGTTTCTCCTCACGTTGTCAAACTGCGGGCTCCGCGCCTATGTCGCTCCTCCTCCTCGAACACATTCAGCCTCCACTAGTACTGCTCCATCATACCACATGTGTAGGGACGCGGTGTCACGCAGTTCTACACCCTGAATGCCTCGGACGAACGAAGTCACACCGGGGAGGAACTGCTCCGCGTCATGCAGCAAGATAACGATTTGTGGCTTTCTCCGTGCCACTGCAAATCGGGAACCATGGTGATGGACAATGGTTGGAATGGCGTGTCCGCGCCTTGCACAGAGGAGGGTATGGTCCATTCGGCCTCGCATGGCGCCCGTTGTTCAAATCTGGTTGTGAAAAGGTTCTGAAGTCTTTCCACGATCTTCAGAAACATTCTGAAAATGGCAGGAAACTGTGCATGAACTTTCATCCATTCCTACAAAGCCAGGAACACCCCTCCTCGAGTTGCAGCGGCAGAACGGCCTCCCCCAATCACTCTGTATGCGATATTTCCACCCGTTGGAATTCCAGCCTGCACATGTTGGACGACTGTATGAACAGAGAAAGGCCATTAACGATTTTTTGATGATCCAGGCGGACAGGAGTACTCCCATGTGTAACTTTTGATCTGTCAAGCCAGTGGGGCAGCCTATGCGTTGACACCTGCCGTTTGGTTGAGGCCATTGAGGAGGCCCCAAGTTATTTGTCAGTCACCAGGAACTACGGGATGAAGAACGTCAACTTCCACTGCTTTGTCCTGGAACAGAATGCTGAAAAATCTGTCTGGGAGGACTCGGAAGATGTGGCGACTACATATCGGGCCAATGAGTCGGTGGGGGGACTTGAAATGGGAGGAGGAGGAGGAGGAATTGGAGCGGCAAAGCATTGTCCTGGTGAAATGAGGGGATTTTCTCAACCAGGGTGACAAGAGAGGTGGTGAGGGAGCCAAGCTGGCGAAGGTCGATGGAGATGAGGAAGACGAGGCAGATGACCGCAAGCCACCGTCGGCAGTTTACAGTGGAGAGTGAGGCAAGGAGCCCCTCGGAGTCACTTGTGCAGATGACCGCAGGCATGCTGATTTGCTGGCTGTGACAGCCGATAGTCCAGCATCGGCAGAGGGATGACGTCTGGCTCTCCCACCTATTGGACCCTCGCTATCGTCCAAAATGGGAGGCCCTTTTTCCCCTATTGAAGGGGGGAGGAAAAACTTCCCAAAAACTATTGGGGAAAACCTCCGTAGTGTTGGCCCTGCCTATTGCGGCTCGTCCCCCCCTGGGAAAGGTTCTGGGGGTTCTTCAGCCTCCCCCACTACTGCCCCCGGCTTTCCGGGGGAAAAGGGGGGGGGGCCCCAGCTTTTACTGCACAGCAATTTAAACCCAAGTCTGGGGTCCCCTGATGAGCAGTTTCCCCCCCCACCTAGTGGAGGGGGGCATCGCCAGCACAGCAGCACGGACCTGGAGCAGCCCCGAACCAACATGGTGGCCTACCCTTGGGGAAAGCACCCCTGCCACCCCAGTTAGAAGATCCGCTGGAAATAACGGGCAGTCAAACTTGGGTTGTGGGGCCCCAAATTGCCGAGTTTTTCAGTGGGAAGAGGTTCCCCGCCCCCCCGTAGTGTGGCATCAGAGGGGGGGTTCAGTGCGGGCGGGGCCATCGTTAAACCCCAAAGGGGAAACCCCCTTTCCCCGGGGGAAAAGTTTGGGAAGACGACCTTTGTCAAATGAATCAGGCCCTGGATTTTGGCCCCCGGGTTTCCACCCACCAAAGATTTGGGATCAGACACATCAGCCATGCGCCTCACCCCAAAAAGTGAAAATGAGGGCGGGGGTTTAAACTACCTGCCTCAGCCTCTATTCATGCCGACCCGCCCGATGCCACAACTGCGACAGGGTTTTTCCCAAACTGCCACCAACCCTCTTTACCCGGGGGCTGGTATTGAACCCCCCCTCCCCCCTTGTCATTTGTGGGCCCCTGTTCCCGACCCCCATGCTTTGCTTTGGCGCTGGGCCCTGACCCACCCCTTGTCCCTTTTCCCACTCGTGGCCCAAATAAATGTTTTTGCCCCCTTTAGAAAGTCATTGTGCCACTATGACCTCATGCTGGGCTGTGGCGTGCCGTGACCTACACACTTTCATTGTGCCCCTGTTGGGCCCCATGCTGCTGCCCGTGGTGCTGCCCTGACCTACACCTCTGTCATTTTTGCCACTGTCGGGCCTATGCTGGGTGCTGGTTTCCTGTGCCCCTGACCCCACAACCCCTGTGTCCCTGTGCCCCCTCGACCTCCTTTTGCTGTGGCTGCCGCCGTTTAAACCCCCCACACTCTGTCATGATTTGCAAAACCTTTACCCCAGCTTGTTTTTTTTTTCCCGCTGTCGCTGCCATGTTTTTCAGGCTACATTCCCCCCTTTAGTTTTTGGTTTAGTTTTTCCCTTTAATGCCCCGGGGAAATTTTTTATTGAAGCGGGTTCTAAAAGCAGTGGCAGTCATATGCTGTTCATACTAAAACACAAAAAATTGTATGAAGACCCAAAAAAAGGTCCCCGCATTTTAAACATATTTAAACATGGCCAACGTTCTAAGCCCCCTGCGGGCCTGTGCAGCCTAAAAATAGCTTTTTTTTAAACGTGTTTCCCCTGAAGTAATGGAACGAAGTTTTTTTTTTTTGCCGAGAAATTGGGCGAAGTGAACAAAAAACAAATTTTTCGGAAATTCGCCCATCTCTACCCCAACCTCTTAAAAGCAAATGAAAAAATTTCTTTTCAAATACATTTTATGAACCAAAAATAAAACATATCTTGACAATAGTGGTTAGAATGGGGCCCATGACCTTCCACACCCAGATGGCCAGAACACTCTTAGGCTATGTTCACACGGCTTAAAACTGGAGATTTCCCCTTTAATTTTAGCGCCGGGTGCAAAATTTTGGGGCTGAAAAGTCCCGTCATTACGGTATCCCAGCTTCATAGAAACTATGGTTATCCCTCTCCCTCTGGGCGAATCCCCCGCGGGGGAGTAATGACAGCGTTTCCCACGGCTATACGCGCCGTGGTAATGAAAGTCTAGGGTCGGCGAGGTGCCGGCCCCCCCCCCCCGCCCCCGCTCCCGCCCCCGGCCACAGGGTGTAATTGGGGGGGTAATTACCCTGCAAATACCCGTTGAACTGCCTTAGGGTATGTTCAACAGGGAATTTCGGCACGTTTTTCGACGGGATTTGCGCTCTAATACGAAAAATACGGGAAAATTTCGGTAAAAACCCTAGCCTCATAAGAACTTGGATTTCGTTTTCCCCTCCTGCTTAAAAATACGATTGTTTTTTGTACGCGTGGGAGTAAGGACATGCAATTATTTCCCGCGATTACACGCGTGTATTCCAAACCTGCAGGGTACGCGGATCAGCGGAGCCCCGAAGGGCCGAGGTACTGTGGCGCATACTGTACATACCCTTAGACCTAGTGAAGTCACTTGTGTTAAATTCAAATAGCAATGCTTACATTTCTCTCTTTACACTCTTTGGCAGGAAATGCCCTTTCAAAGACACGATGCTTACAGTGCATTTTTCCCAAATACGTTATTTGGGAATGACATTAAAACGCACTCCCCAGAAACCCTTATGTAAAAGTAGAAAGTCTAAAAATCTATAAGTGAATTCCACTGATGACATCAGATTACCGCGTCTGCTGTGTAACTAGCTATCAAATGAGACATCGTAGTGGTTCAAGGTTTCACCAGCTGCCTCAAAGATGGATGAATGAGGCATAAAGCAAAATGCTGGACAAAGAAAATCATCTTCTCTAAACCATAGAAAAATGTCAGAGATGTTAATCTGGGATGAAAGTAAAAAACACTAGGTAAATAGATAGGATGACGGCGGAGTGTTTTGATTTTTCATCACATTTCCTATATAATGTCAGTAAGCTGTGTGATTAATTGAACTTTGAAATAATTAAAATATATGGGGATATGGTATTGACATATTTCATTTGAGAGAAAACAGCAGGGAAAGGGGATACACTGGATACACTGTGAGAGTGTGTGTGTGTATATATATATATATTTTTTTTATTTTTTTTGTTACCTTTTCAGCCTGATGAGCACCAACAACCTCTCTTCTGGCTGCTTTCACGCAGCGCAGTTCTGGTGCAGTTTTAGCTGCACTCCAATTATCTGCTTTTATTACCAGCAAGCTTCTTTCACTTTGGGTGCTTTTAACATGCTTTTTAGTGCGTTTTTTATTTGCGTTTTTTAAGCTTTTTTTATCAAAAAGGCACAGAATTAATGCTTACATTCTCACAAAAATTGCGGAAAAAAATCCTGCAAAAAAAACGCATAAAAAATGCAACAAAAAGGCACTGTGTGAAAACATTCTTTGGAAAGTGAGGGACCAATGAGTGTGTTTGTAGCCACAAGACTTCAAAACACAGTAATTGATGACTCACTTGAAACCCCTTTCCGAACAATTTAGACAACGGAAATGAGCTTGCTGGTAATAAAGGCAGTTTAACTGGAGCTCAGATAAAATTTCACCAAAACTGCGTTGTGTGAAAGCACCCTAAGGCCCGGTTCAAACTGTTTTATCAGCCGTAATTGGGGACGGTTTTTCGCCGCAATTGGGCTTATAAGGGGGGGAAACTTCCATTACCCCCAGGGCGCTATCCCCCCGGGGATAATAACAGCACTTTCTCCCCGTCCGATATATTCCCCGATGGGGGGAGAGACGGAATACATATTTCTCTATAGAATTTTGGATTACCGTAATGGCTGGGACTTTTCCACCCCGTATTGCCGCGCAGTAGGCGCACAATACGGCTGAAATCCTCCCTGCAATAAGCCGTGTGAACGGCCCTTTTAAGGGTATGTTCACACAGCGTTTTGTACCAATTTTTGGGATAAAATGCACCAACATGCAGCTTGTTTGGATGCGTTTTGGCTGCAGCAGAAACCCCCTTTATAGTTTTAAATAGGCGAGCACACCCTAGGGAGCGGGAACACGTGCACCCTAGGGAGCGGGGACGCGCACACCGACCGGCACTAGGGCCGGGGAGCCCCGGAGCGCGGACGGTAATAATGGACTCCCGGGGAAGAGGGCCCCTGGCCCGGGACCGGACCGCAGAACCACTCGCCCCAGCACCCGGGAGACAGTAGCCCAAGGACCCCTCGAGCCTCCCCCTGGGGGTGCGCGCCGTCCGTGACACAAGTTAGCAAAACTCAATACAAGATCAAGTATAACCCTTTTCGATCCTTTGAAAAGGCCTCAATATTTGATCAGAAGGTGTCTCGTTCAATGCACTGATCAACAGTGGCCAGGTGCCCACCCATTTAACATCAATGACCTTTTCTAAGTCCTAGAAAGCCCCTTTAAACAATGAGCTAAATGCAGTCTATTGCAAAACACAGTGAAGAAGACTGGAGCATTTTATCCAATTGGGTTTTTTTTCTTTTATAGGATTGGGCTGTTCATCTATTAATGTTGGAGTCTTGTTGAATCATGTAACTCAGCATGCACCATAAAAAACAGAGAGAAACTCTGACCCACCATAAAATACACATGGGTTTAATTTATCACATAGAAAACCAATAATATCCTAATTTTCCAAATATGACCTTGAATAAAAGACCTCTAAGTGAGGATGATAACAAACAGCGAAGAGGAGATTTGCTAAAGGATAAGATATTTACAATTAGGCTGAAATTTTAAATTTGGTTTGCCTCATTATTTGCATTGAAAAAGGCAAATTCAAAAAAAATTGTGTTTTCCCGTAAATCCCTTTTATTTCCGATTGGTTTTCTTACCAGAGACATTTAGTGAAAACGCTAGTTTCAGTTG